>BGPR01005803.1:61732-88395 GCA_013235015.1 Araneus ventricosus
AACAATAAGTATAAAATAAAATAAATAAAAAGAAATTTAAGGTATAAGCTTTTATTCAAAGTGCACTTTAAATAGAAAATAAGTTTACACATTATAATTTCGACAAAATGAACTCAAAAGTAAAAAATAATTTTTCGGATTACAATAAAATGCATGGTTCGGATAAAAGCGTTACCTTCTAGGAAATTCCATTTGTTTAAGGATATACGGATAAAATATAAGGGGCTATATAAGGCGCCCTCGTTTTAATTCGAACCATGCATTTTATTGTAACCAGAAAAAAATAGTTTCTATTTTTGAGTTCATTTTGACGAAATTATAATGTGTAAACGTATTTTCTCATTTAAAGTGCATTTTGAATAAAAGCTTATACCTTAATTTTTTTTTATTTATTTTATTTTCTACTTTTTAGTGACGGCTGACACGAATACACACGACATGTTAGGCATAGTAAACCAAATTCAATTATTGAATTTTCCAATATAAAACACTTTTTAAAATAATTATATACATATGTAAAATGACATTTTTAAAATGATTTAATGACATTAACTTCCTGAAATATAAATCCGTAATATATTACGTGATAACCTACAATTATTTTCAACAATGTAATAGAAAAAAAAGAGAAACGATGTACGCAACTTTCTATTTTTGCTTTGAGTGAGAAACTTTTGGCGGTCACGAAGTTAAACAAAAAAATGTACTTCTGGTTGTTGGCGAATTCTAATAGAAAGTAAACCCAAGACGCGCAGAAACACGAGCTACGTCATTCATCGGTGCAGCGCCGGATGTTGTTACAACCCTACGTAACGTGAGGTTACCACTTTCCAAACTTGATCGCCCAAATATGGGGCTAAGATTTTAATATCATTTTGTTAGGTTTAAAATTGATATAGATTGCAAATTTTTTTGCATAATATCGTATTGTCTCGGGAAACCCACCACTGTGCTAAATTTCAAAGTTGTAGCTCGATTGGAAGTGGGTAAGAAATCCATCTCAAGATTTGAAGACAAGACTCTCAAGTTGAATGAAAGCTTATAATATTTTCTCTGACAGGATGGATGATTCATACATTGCTGTTCTGATTTTTCTTCATCAGTGAGAAATAACACTCGCCAAACGATAAAGAAACTCTTTTTTTTTCTGAAGGGGTGGGTGGCACTCCATAGTTGTGCCGGGGGCCTCAAAATCCGAAGGACGGCTCTGCCTGAACCTTTCACCCAAAATATTTCGAGTGTTTGAGGGTAGGAGGCGAACAAACGCCTGTTATACGACTCTCGAGTGTTTCGAATAGTTTCGTTGTTATTATCAGTAAATTCTTCAGATTAAAAAATGTAATTAGGTTTAAGTTGAACCTAATTACATTTAATTGAATTTATTGAACATTTATTTGCGGATCACTTTGAAGAGAGTCGGTTTCATTATATAGAATACAGTAAAGCACAATTTATACGTCTTTCACGGGACTGACCTAAAATGACGTATAAATGAAAAGACGCATCGTCGACATTTGACTGATTAGTGCAAATTCATTTAAAAGTTTTAATTTTAAAGTTTTTTTAAGATGGTAAAAAAATGTATAACTACATAGGGGCCGTCCATAAATGATGTCACGCTTTGCGGGGGGGAGGGGGTTCGTGAAATTGTCACAGTTTGTGACAAGGGGCGGGGAGGGGGTAACAAGAAGTGTGACACCGCACATTTTGATTAAAATAAAAAAATTTAAAATCACCAGATTAAATTTTAAAGTTATTTTGAAATTACTAGAATTTGAGGGTACTTTTTTTAATCGGGGCTAAAACAACTTTCTTGTTATTATTTTTTTTTACTTATATTCCTTTCTTTTCGAAAAAAGCCTTGAAGGTAGGTTCTGAGAATATGGGAGGAAGAGTCGTAGCAGTAAATGATTCCGAGTAATTTCTATTTTATGATTGTGTATATAATTTTATAAATGTTCATATAAATTGATGTGAGAAATGAAATCAGATGGCAATTCCATTAATTAAAACTAATATTGAGGCGGTTTTAAAAAATTTAATCTGTGTAAGAGTATTTGGTGTTCATAAAGTAAAGATAAGATTTAAAGCAAAATATTTCAAATTCCAAAATACTACTGTTTTCAATTGCTCTTTTATATTACTATTTTATTACTATCGTATATTAATTACGTTTTTTGTTTGTAAACCTTAATCTTATTTCATACAAAATAAGTACACATATATAATCATTATTATTGTTATGCTCGCAAATGTCATTAAAACACATGGTTAACGTTTAAAAATAAAATTTGAAATATGATCTATAACGTAGTGCTTTGTTTCTGAACTGCAAGTATATGTTTATGTAATATAGCGTGACATGTGACAAGGGGGGAGGGGAGGGTGTCAAATATTTTGAAAAAAAAGTGTGACATCATTAATGGACAGCCCCATAGAGCTGGAACCAATTTTTAAATTCTAAAATTAAGCATGCGTCATGGAAGTGAGAAAAATCGTACCTTTATTGCATATCTTTGAGTACTAATTAGACGTATGTTAAACAATTTATGTACAAGCAGGTAGGCGTTTAATTAAAATAGTCTTTAACTTTCGTCTGACTTGCTGATTGTCTGTGAGTATTAAATACATTATTATGAATCGAATGATGTCTATGATGAAAAGATTCCGCCATACGATAAATAATGAATCGAATTGAGTTCATTGAATGCGTTTTCACTGTTCTTTTGACAAAAGAAATAAGTTGAATCAGTGGCGAATCCAGGATTTGGGTCG
The DNA here is from genome assembly GCA_013235015.1 of Araneus ventricosus. Taxonomy (NCBI): domain Eukaryota; kingdom Metazoa; phylum Arthropoda; class Arachnida; order Araneae; family Araneidae; genus Araneus; species Araneus ventricosus. The sequence continues at coordinate 64,508 of BGPR01005803.1, forward strand.
GGGGTGGGTCAAGTGTAAAAAGTTTTGTATCGTCGTGACGAATGTCAAATCTTATGGCTTATATAAACCAAAACACTTTAACTTTACAGACTCTCCTCACCTGACAATAAGAATCATACAGAACACTACAATACTTTCGATAATTTAACAAAAAACACAATGAAATAACTACCAAAAACATGTTTTTGACCGTGTCAACGCTGCGAATACGAGTGGAATGAGTACAAAAGTGGGAAAAATTTCGAGCCTGTCGAAAATCAGGAAGAAATGTGCTCACTTTTCTTAAAGGGAGATTAAGAAAAAACAGCTGGAATGATTTTAAATAAAATAAAGAATGCTGGTCTAGCTCTGGGGGGGGGGGCGCTTCATCCCGATAGCCCCCCCTTGGATTCGTCACTGAGTTGAATGTTCAATGGAGTCTTCACTGCGTCTCCAATGAAGAATGGAATAATTTCTTCATTATCGCTTAAATCACCACAAGATAATTTGTCTTCTATTAATTCATGAATTGCGAATAATTTCGAAGTCGTGATATCTTTATCACAGTTCACATACTAGAAAGGAGCAATTTTTCATATTATAGAACGAGGAAAACGACATACTGTATTACCGCCACGAGAAAAACCCTAGACACCTGACATGCCCGTGGCTATCGTTATGGGAAAGGAATATTCCACTGCATTTTGGGGGTGAAGGAAAGGGCGTTATTTCATTTGGCGGAAAGGAATTCTCGTTTGGCTTTGTACTACGGTCGAAAACGAATTCCCCGCCAAATGTTGCAGTTGATTTCATACCCGTTTACCTTTCTTCGACTCGTCTATTTGCGGCACCCTGTTCAGGGTTATAAAAATAAACCAGTGGGAGTGGCCACCCCTAAACTTTCTCGTATACTGCTCAAAAATTTGTCATTTCCCCTCTCCTTGCGTGGATAAAAAAAATCGAACCTACTGTAATCCAGAATGCAACGAATATCAGAAAGTTTTTCATTGCAGATTATAGTGATTGTAAAATATTTAGGTGAAGAATCATATTAAAAGAGATGCCTATGTATTAAAACTTAGCAATATTTATTTTCATCACACTCCAGGAAGATCCGCTATTATACGAGCGAGCGAAAACAAAACAGGAGATAAAACATATCTATCACAAACTCCGTCTCAAGGACAAGTGACGTAATCCTCCCGCTTGGTACCAGAGATTGCTAAGTACGCATGCGCATGGAGATGAGTTTAGAAACGAATGCTTAACAAGTATGCGATTATACAGACTGACAGACAGTCAAACCTTTGACGAATTTGGCCCAAAATTTTATACGGACCTACATTCATGACGATAAAACTGTGTACCAAATTTTATCCATCTGGCTTTTCAAGTTTTTCAGTTATAGCGTTCGCATGACATCGAACATACAGACAGACAGACTTCCCGTTGACGGATTTTGTCCAAAATTTGATAGAAACCTACAAATTAGGTTTAAAGACCACATACAAAATTTCATCCCCGTAGCTCTAATAGTTTTCGAGTTATCGTGTTCACAGACAGACATAACTCCAAAATTGTGTTTTTCGGACTCGGGGAGGTCTAAAACGTGGAGATTCGTCAAAATCTCGAGTTCGAATTCTTTTGACGATTACAATACTTTCTCTTTTACTTCGTATACGAGAAAGTAAAAAATCCGACGGTAATATCCCGGCGATGACGGAGCATGCGCTCTACGTATCACACATAAGTAAGTTGGTCAGTAGCAGGGTTGCCATATTGGCATTTTTAAGGCCAAATTATGGAAATTTGTCCTTTTTTCAAAGCCCTTGGCCTTAGGAATTTTCATTTGGCTTTAAATTCATTTTTGGCTTTATTTTCGTTAATGACTTTTGGAACAATTTTTAATTACTTATTCTAGTGTTTTTTAATAATTTTTTGATATTACACATTTGAAATGATATATAATGAGCTGTCAAACGAATTAGCTCCTGAATAGAACAAGGATGCTTGAAATTTCTTTCGCTTAAATTTTAGTTTAATAATAGAACATTGAACATATGCCTATCAAGTGGAATTTATTTTCATGAAGGATAGTTTTTTTTCTAATAGCAAATGACGTTTTCAATCAATTTGGCAAATTTGGCCTTATTTTTAAGAAGGTCTGAGCCTTTTTCGGCCTTATTTTTAAGAGGGGTTTGGTCTTTTTGGTCTTATTTTTAAGAAGGTTTAGCCTTTTTGGCCTTATTTTTAAGAGGGTTTGGCCTTATTTTGCTATTTTGATCTAGCAACCCTGGGTAGAACTATAATCGAAGCTTTGCGTCCTATAAACGAAGTGCTTTCTCATTAAAATGAATACGAATGAATCGGGATTGTGATGAAACGACGTATAAATGTGAACGACGCATAAATGAGAAACGTATAAACGGTGTTTTACTGTGTAAAAAATGGTTCATAGTATTTGTGATCAAAATTGGAAGAAAATCTGTTCATTAGTTGGGATTTCTATAGCGTACAAAAAAATTGGTGTTTCAGTTTTATTTATACAGATAAATGTTTTAACAGTATTTTATTCGCAGGTAAGCATATATTCTGCAGATAAAATGCTAAAGAGGAAATTTCATATTTTGCCCTTTTTTTGCTAATTTCGAAGCGCATCGCCTCCTTAATCAGTGGCATAGCAAGGGTGACTGGCGCCCGGGGCATGGCCTTCATTTCTTCGCCCCCGCATGATATTCCCTTTAAAAAGTGGCATGAATTCACTAATGTTTCGTTCCCATGGCACCCGGGGTATCTATATCCCATTTGTACCCCGGTCACTACGCCACTACGCTTTTTTTATCGCCCACGCCGACCCTGCTTACCCAAAGGGTGTAAAGCATGCCACGAGTCGGCGGGCAGAAAAATTCCAATACAAAAATTAGCATAATACAATACAACACAAAGAATTAGGTAATGCAATACAAAACAATTAAAGTAAAAAGTAAGATAATACAATAAAAGTAATACAATACAAAATACAAATGTGAAATATGAATATAATAAAATACAAACGGCAAATATAATAAGTGAATACAATAAGTATAATAAGTGAATATAATAAGTGAAACAAATAAACGTAATAAAAAAAGAAACTTTCATAAAATAAACAAAAAATGAAAAATTAATAAAATCTAATAAATAGTAAATAAAATGTTTGAAAAAAAGGGCACGAGATACAATTTAGAAAAGAGAGACAGGGGGAAAAAACTTTGAAAAAGAAAAGAAGCGACAACAAAATAATTTCTAAAAATTATTAAATTAAATTTAAAAAAAACGATAGAAAAAATTATTAAATTAAATTTTAAAACAACGATAGAAAAAAACCGAGTTCTGTAACACAATTTAATAGAGGAAAGAAAAAGAAAGTCAGGTATACCCACGATACACTTGGGAAAGTCTATTGCATATGTTATCACTTTTATGGAATATTTCCCGAATTTTAAGAGTTGCACTTATGTTAAAAAGTAAAGATTTAAACCACTCTCTTTTAAAATTATTTGATGGCCACTGCCCTTAAGGTATCCGAACACGTTAAAAAGTCGATTTTCGATCAAAATTGCCATTTTTTTTTATTTTTGGTGTTTTGGATAGTTCATTCATTTACCTTTCTAAAACATATTTACTTTTGTCGGTACGTTAATTAGAAGATGAGATATTAATTGTTTTATAACAAACCGAAAACCGGAAGTGGGCGTTTAATTAACCGGAAGTTGTCATTTAAAGGGACAGAAACCTGTAAAAAATTCTTTTAAACTGCATTTTTTCAAGTTAATACGATGTTAGTACATTTTTAAGATTTTTTTTAAAAGTTTAGATACTTAATTTAAGCGCGTGGAAAAACTAAAATTTGATTTTTCTGAAAATTAGATTTTATGCATATTTTTCGCACTTCAAACATGATAACTCAAGATATTATCATTCGATTGTTCTGAAATTTTGTGAACACTTTCTTCAAATGTTTCTCTAGTGAATGTACTAGAATATACATTAATTGTAACAATATTTTTTTAATTATGGTCTTTTATTTGAAAAATGACATAAAAAATTTGCTGAAAATCTTATAATGATTGTTCGATTAGCTCTAAAATTTTTATTTATCCAAAGAATGTTAAGATTCTAGTACAAGCACTAGTTCATAGTATGTAGTTTATTTTAGTATTAGTTTTATTTGAATTATTACAAAAGTTTGACCTCTAGCATGTTTGAAGTTGTGGTGAATTTCCTCTAAAAAGCAGCAGAAATTCAAGATTTTTGTAAATTTGTAATAATTTATACTCAAAAATCGTACTCTAATATTAATCTTTATTAAATTCGAATCTAAAAAACATATTTTGGTGTTTCTATTTCACAATTTTAAAAAATAATGTGCTCCGAACGTGTTCGGATACCTTAATAATCGGGCCTCTCCACTGGTCATTTTAAACAAGGCCGCGCGAAGAGAGCCGATTCTAATGACACGATTAACGAGGAGTAAACAGCCGCGAGCGAGGGGGAAGAGCGCCCCCCCCCCCCCGCGCGACGGCACCACTGGCGCGCGGAGCGATCTGCTTCCCATTCCGAGCCGAGCAACGGTGGAAGAACGAGGGATGTGCACACACTTGTTGGATTACGCGATGGTGTGATCATTTGAAGTGATTAAGACGTTACGTCCCGTCCCTTGGATATTTTTCTGTGAGTGAGTGGATTTATAGCGGACACGTCGTAAGCAGGTGTGGAATGACTTTGTTCTCCTGGAGGATATTTATATTTTTAATTGCAAGTGGAAACTGATAGAGGTGAGTTACAGAGCTTGTCTGTGTTCCAGTCTTTTCAGCAATTAAAAAATGGGAAATATATAATTGTACTTCAGTTTAAATAGTACAGGGGTCGATACAGGTTTTTAGGAGCCTGGATGTGGAAAAAAAAATGTTTTTGTGAAAAATCAAAATATTTTTGTGAAAAATTTTTTTATCATGCAAAACCTTCAATTTTAGCACTCATACTTCTGTATTTTAAGTGAATTTGTTTTGTGAAGAGGCCGTTTTTATGAATTTGAATTTTGTGAGGGGCCGTTTTTATGAAGTGCAACTTTGTGAAGGGGCCGTTTTCATGGAGTGTAATTTTGTGAAGGGGCCGTTTTCATGGAGTGTAATTTTGTGAAGGGGGGCCGGGCCGCAAAACGGCCCCAATATTCGCCTGGATCATGTAGCCCACTTTTGTCCATGTTTTGTTTTTTTGCGTCCCACTTTTGACTGGAACTATAAACTTTGCACTGTAAATTTGATAGTTTACACGTGGTACATGAAACTATAATGCTAAAACCGCTCATCTTTAATGATTTGAGTTCTGACAACACTGTACTTGGAAAAAATTCTGTTTCTTATGACTTGCAAGTTTTGCTAATAATGTAAAAAAAATCCCTCACCAGATTGCTAAATACATGAGATAATCACGCGAATAGGATAAAATAAGTAATTTTCAGTTTTAAAAATGCAAAAAGATGTTGTAGACATCAGAGTTGTTTATTGAAATTTCGATTCAACGTCTTTTCATTTATACGTCGATTTACATCACTAATTGCCTTGAAAGACGTATAAACCGTTTTATTAGCAATCAGAGACTCCAACCTAGTGTTGCTTTCAAAGAAAATAAAATTGTGCGGAACTCTTAAACTGAAGTGAGCTAATAGATAATTTTGCCGAAATTAAAGCAAAAATTATGTTATATCAATTTCGGTTTTGTTTCTTATTAATATTTGTAGGATATAAGTTAAGTATTGCCATTTGGACGAGAATAAACATTGTATACTTCTCTTTCTTGCTTGAAAAATGAAATATTTTATTTATTTATTTACTAGGAATCTTACTCCGCAAATCTGACCAATCCAGATAAATTCATTTTGGTCTGAAGAAGCAACACTTAATCTTTCATCGTCTTTTGCTTTTGTTTGTTCTTTGAACCACTCTTGACACCGTCTTACGTGGAATTTTGTTAGCTTGGCCATCCTTTTGTATTCTGGCTATTTTATACATTAGAACCCCGCTAATCCGAACCCTGCTAATCCGAAATTCCGGTTAATCCGAATCGATTTTATTTTCGAAAATTATATGTAATTGAAAAGATTACCTAAAAGGATATAAATATACATACTAAAAACAAAAAAGTACTTTTTCAGCGTGCATACTTTTGTACACATTGAAGAAACTAATGCAATTCGCCGTAAGATAAGATCACTTCGTACATCCATTATTCCAATGAAAAGGGGAGACGTCTTCTCTTTCTATTGCTTTTGAATAAAAGAATTCGAGAGATAGTAGTACTGAGTACTTATAACTTACATTTTTTTTAGCACACATCTTTTTCTTTTCTATTTTTATCGGAATTTCGGTAATCCGAATTTTTTGTAATCCGAACAAGCATTGGTCCCAATTAGTTCGGATTAGCGGGGTTCTACTGTATATTCATTGCCCGAAAGTACTCTGGATATTCCCTATGTACTCATAATCCCAATCTTACTTTTGTTTAGTGGCGAATACAGGATTCGTGTCTGGGGGGGGGGGAGGAGTGCTGAGGTCATGACAATTTTGCAACGTAGTGACGAATGTCAAACCTCATGGCTTTTGCAAACCAAAACACTTTAACTTTAGAGTCTTTCCCCACCCCCACAATAAGAATCATAAAGAACACTACAATACTTTCGATAATTTAATAAAAAACATGATGAAAAAACTGGCCAAAATATGTTTTCAACCGCGTCAACCTACAAGTGCAAGTGGAATGAAAAGAAAAGTGGGAAAATTTTCGAGCCTGTCAAGTCAGAAAGCAATGTTGTCACGTTTTTATTATTTTTTTAAAATGAAAATTAAGAACAAACAGTTGTATTGATTTTAAATAAAATCAAGAATTTTAGCCCCCCCCCCACTGCTTTTGTTTTCTTTGTTGACAAATTTTCATTCTCAGCAAGCCTGAAAATTGATCATTCTGTTCATCTTGATAAATTTGACTTTCAACATGGAGCGAATGAATGCATGTGGTTAAACAAGCAAATGAAAATCCTTTTAATCAACAGCAATTCCGCTATTCTTGTTTCCCCTCGTAAAGAATATTTTTCATCCTCTAAAAATCTGATAAAGTAGGTTTGTGCCCTCCATTGCGACGTTCGATTTCAGAAATACCGACAACCACTTCATTTGAGGTGTGAATTCACCCTTTTTAAAAGCTGAGAGTCATTCGACTTCCCCATGCTGTGTCCAACAGGAGTGACCCATGTCCATCCAACCGGTTCAGTTGACGTAATGCCATCAGGAACGGGGACATGGGGCGGCGTTCTGTCCAACAGGGGGCATGACCTGCTGCATGGGGGGAGGGGCATAATGAAATTGGTCTCATATTTTCGCCAGATCTAATTTATCTAATAGTTGAATACCCCGTTGCGTGAATGGGGTACAAAAATTTTCCCCGGGCGGGGATGGGTCCCTGGCCCCACCTTTAACCCTACTGGCGCGTCCTCTGCTGTCCAATATCAAAAGCAAAATTTAATTCGAGTCGGACCATGATTGAAAATGATACCAAAATTCTAACCAGGGTGGCGACAGAACCGGGATATCAGGGAAAAGTCAGAGAATTTTATCCATCTGGAAAAGTCAGGGAATTTCGTAAAAATGTCTAAAAATCAGGGAAAATTAATACAGTAGAGTTTCCCTACAGCGAATTTCTCCCTATAACGAAATTTTCAATCGGAATGTTAAATAACATTCAAAATATTCTCCATATAACGAAGTGGTTGTCTCCCTATAACGAATTTTTCCAGACCTTTATCTTTTCGATTTTTGTCATTTTTGAAGAAAGTTGCTAATTTCTGCGCAAACAAATCGCTCACACGTGCCTGTTTCTGGAACCACTCGCATTGTTCATTCCAGCGATAACACATAACAATAGAATGCTATGTGAAGGGTAATTGGTGAATTCTCTTCACTTTTGAGCATTTTATTTATACAATAAAAATTAGTATAATTTTAACAAATTTATAATAAATATTACTTCATTTTTAATTGAAAGTCATAATTAAATATTTTTGAACTTATCTTACATACTAAAAGGTTTGTAACATTTACCTAAATAACTGCAAAAATCTCTAATCTCCGTATAACGAAATTTTCTCTATAACGAATTTTTCAGCTGGAACCAAGTGATTTCGTTATAGGGAGAGTCCACTGTAGTTATTTGGCACTTGAGTTATTATCTATAAATTAGTATCTTATGTCTAGCATTATTTGTAATGATAAATGGAATTTTTTAAAAAAAACTTATATTCATTTATAAAAGCGTAAGTTTTGATTAGAGCAATTAATTTCTAATGATTTGTTAAAGAATAAAGATTTGAAGTAATATTTTGACAGTTTCTCTGGTTTAAATCTTTGCTAAAATATATATAATATAATTATACTATTTTTATATTTATGCCGCAACACGTTATTTTGGTACTCATGCAAAGAGCACTAATTAGTTATTTAACTGTTTTAAAGTTTTGATCAAAGATCATAATAACCTGTACTGTTGATATAATTTAGCTTTTGTCGCAATGAGTAGTTTTAATATTTCTTAGAATTCTTATTATGCAGTTTTAGAAGCAAAGTATTTTGTTAAAATTTCGAGTATTTTTTACATGTAAGAAATGTAATATACTGTTTTAATAGATTATTTTAGGATGTTCATTCCATTTTTTAAAATTAAATTTCATAAGAATATTTTTTTCATAATAAATAACTTGTAAAAGTATTTTTAATATTGTATATGGTACTCATACAGTGATTCTGATTAAGGAAAAAGGCAGGAAACTAATATAATTAGTAGCCGTAAATCAGGGAAATGATGTAAGTTTAGTCAGGGAAATTTTTTTCGCAGTTTCTGTAGCCACCCTGATAACGCAGACGATAATTTAAAAGAGAAAAAAATACCGTGAGGATGTTTTGTCTCAGCCTAAACACACAAAATCCTGAACTATTATTTATTGCTACCTAGATTATTGAGTGTTTAATGTGAATATGGAAACATTTTTTAAACAATCTTTTTAATAAAATTGCTTTTCTTAGATTTATAGTAAGTGGTATTTTGCAGAAAAACATAAAAGCGATCATATTTTTTTCTCTTGCTCTGTGAGAGGTGTCCCGTCTAAAGTGGGAAACCAACCGCCATTTTATGGGATTTGGGTTCAATATTATTATTTGTAACTTAGGTTTGCCGTGCAGAATTGAAAACCAATTGTCAACTGTTTAACTGTCTGACCACTGCGGGTTCGTAAAATCTGAGTACAGTTGTATACGGAGGTTTGTTTACTAAAGACTAGGTGAAATGGATTCCTTCACCCCGTTCTCCTTTTCTCCTCACTACCGGGTGCTGGACAGTGTGGCAGATCGGGGGGGGGGCTATCGGGCTACAGCCCCCGACCAAACCAAATTCTTGATATTATTTAAAATCATTAAAACTGTTTTTTCTTAATTTCCCTCTTTAAAAAAATAATGAAAACGTTTCAACATTGCTTTCTGGTTTGGACAGGCTCGAAAATTTTCTTATTTTTATGTCATTCCACTTGTACTTGTAGCTTTGACGCGGTCGAAGACATTTTTTGGCTAGTCATTTCATTGTAATTTTTATTAAATTATCGAAAGTATTGTATTGTTCTTTATGATTCTTATTGTCAGGTGAGGAAAGTCTGTAAAGTTAAAGAGTTTTGGTTTACTTTAGCCTTGAGGTCACGACGATACAAAATTTTTATGACCTCAGCCCCCCCCCCCCCCCAGACCCGAATCCTAGATTCGCCACTGGTGGTGGAAGATGCGAATAGAATCCTTTCATCTCATATCTGAACTCCAAGGAGTCCCTTAATAACCACTCGCCCAACTGCCTTCTCCCCGCTTTCGGAACAGTAACCGGCCGAAATCCGCCCCACTAGTATAGAAGTTGCATGGCCGGTACTGCCGGCTTAGGAGTCAGAGGGTTAAGACGATTTATAGCGCAGTATTTAATTTTGGGGGAAATGCAGTGTAAGAATTTTTTCTGCAATGTTCCATGTGTATCTCGAAATGTGTATTTCAAATTTGGTTCCTTATTGCTCAACTGTGTAGTGCAGAGGTTCCCAACCTGTGGTACGCGTACCCCTAACCATTTGGGGGTACGAGAAGTCAAAGCTGTTAATGGCAGAAACGAGAAAATATAAGGGGTTAAAAAAGTTACAGAATTTTGTTTCTCCAAGTGAATACTTGCTATTTAATAACTAAACTACTTGAATAGTTGATCATTATGAAGTGTCATTTTTAGCTATTCTTATAAGTTGAAACGAAATAATTACAATGCTGGCCTCATTGCTTTGGCGTTCAGCTAATACTTTTTTAAAAATTGAATCAAATGTAAAATCAAAAATCATTTCTGCAAATGTTATTAATTCGAGTCATTTCACTTTTAAGCTAACCTTAACATTAGTGATAAAAAAATTTGTCCATAGAAAGATGGTTGGGGAGGGGGAGGGAGTTGAATGTTGATAATAGGGGCTAGGCGAAAACAAAAAGAACATTCAAGGGGTGTGCGAGGGTGGGAAAGTTTGGGAACCCCTGGCGTAGTATATTGTTACAGGATTACGATTATTGCCTTTCTGGATGAAATCAGCCTTTCAATGATCTTTTGCTCCCTTTAGAAAATACAGATAAAATTTCACTGATTGCATGTGGCAGCTAAAAATCCTGCTCATATTATGTTTTTTCACACGAAGATGGATGTTACTAAGTTTTGAAAAAAGGAAGAACGAAAAGAAACAAAAGAAACTTCAGTGGAACCATCGCGAAACACAGAAGGATCTAGTTCTCATACGCTAGCGGAGAGAAAATATTTTTATTTCTTCGTTCGCTGTCAGCGCCGTTCTTTCGATTTTGAGGCCTCCGGGGTACAATATGTGGAGTGAGGCACTCGCTAAATAAAAAAGTGAAGATAAATGAAATCTTTAATTCTTAATACAAGGAAGGAACGTGCCTATACACATCATATATTCTCATCTAAACAGTAATACTTAACTTATAACACATTAATGTAACTTGAACAATCAAAGAGGAACAAAATTGACATTTTATTTTCTTTGTTTTAATTTCAGAATTTTTATCATTATCGCAATTAAATTTAAGTTTTCCCGTAATTTTTTTTTTTTCTGTGGAGAACAACGTCAAGTTGGCGCGGGGGTGTCGTGGAGTCGGCACGCGCCGGAACGCCAATCCGGCACTGCTTTTTTCCCCTCGAGAAATAAATGAGAAAAAATTGTGAAAACTTCCTTAAACTAACGCGATTTTTGCCATCCAGGTTAGAGCGTTCCGGCACTGCTTTTAGAGCGTCCCGGCACTGCTAGAGCGTTCCGGCACTGCTTTTAGAGCGTCACGGCACTGCTAGAGCGTTCCTGCACTGCTTTTAGTGCTTTCCGGCATTGCTTTTAGAGCATCACGGCACTGCTAGAGCGTTCCTGCACTGCTTTAAGAGCGTCCCGGCACTGCTTATTTTGCGACTACAAAACTGAGTTGGAGAGTCTTTCTTGTTTCATTGCGATTATTTTAGCTTAAAGAAACAACTTCGTTCTGATTTTTGGTTCAATTTTTCGGAGGAGGAGGAAAATCGGGATATCAGTGTGTGAATCATCCTTCCTGTCGCAGACAATAGTGTTTATTAAACTCGCACTCAGCTATCAAAAGCTCTCGTAAAAAGATAAAAATTATCTTTTTACGCGTTATTCGTAGTTGGGATGTTCCGAACGATTCATCGTACAATGCACCATTTCCCCCGAAAATTGTTCTTTTGTGTAAAGCGGCATTTATTTTCTACGGGCAACTGCAATTTATTATTTTATCTCTGCGGTCTTGGGAATGCTGGAAATAAATTTGACTCGATGTCATAATCTTATATCCAGGGTTGCCATTCGTCCCGTATATACGGGACTGTCACCGTATTTCACTAATCAGTCCCGTTTTAATATCTGACCCGTTTTCTCTCTAAACTCTGCGTCATTATAATTTTAAAATGACTTGTGCCCATTTTTATGATTATGTGAAAGAAGAAAGTGATATAATTAAGAAAGTAAAATTAACTTTTAAAATACGTCTGGGCTAAAAAGGATTAACCTAGCATCTTTTTTATTATTCTACGCGTTCATTTTATTAGATTGCTGAAACTTTGACTTCTTAGCAGAGTAAAATAAACAATTACCTGCACACTTTTTTCATGTTTTATTTATTTAGCACTTAAACGTCCCGCATCAATGCTTGGCTATTATGGCAACCCTACTTATAATTCATGTAGCGTAACTACAACTTTGGCCCGTCGGGACTAATTTTCAGAATGCCTGAAATGACCATTTATTTTTTTCCCTCAAAACGGATTTTTTTTTTAATTTTTAGGTACTATTGTGTGAATTCAAGAAAACACACAATTCTTGAGTTTTTATTTATTAACTAGCAGTACGCGTACGGCGTATCAGGACTTCAACAAAATAATAATAATAATAAAAAAAAAACGCCCACAATGACACGAAAAAGTTCTGAAAACAAAACAAAAGATAAATGATTTCCTCGCTTATTTTTCTTCGAGATAATGACATTCCAACTGTAGAAAAACAATACAGAGTACGTTAATCCGAAACAATATTAAAAAATTGCAACGTGAAAATGATTATCATACAGCGAGCAAAATATAAAATCGAATCCGAAAATAATAATCGAAGTCATTCAATTGAAGGTTATGACGTCACCTGCGCTCTGCTCCGTAGCCAATGAAATTGCCAGCAACGTTCGGGAGAAGTGTCGCGGGAAGAATCTCGGTAGGGGAAGAATATCTTTCAACTTTCCAGGAAAAAATTTGTTTAGAAAAACGTCAAAAGATATTTTAACCGTTCTTGTTTTAAATTCACAGAACCGTTCCAGTTATAAGCTGAAAAAAAAAATGAAAAATGATGTCGTTATTAGAACGTAGGATGCGGCAAATTTAAAAACAAAAATAAAATTTCGATGGCAAAACTGACTATTTTTTAAAATTTCTCACAATTCAGTAAATTACGTTTGAAGCTCAAAACAAATTTCATTAGAAAGAACATTGTTTGTTCTATCCGATGGTGTATTGATTGTTTTTCAACTATCATTAGAAAAGATACTACAGCCGTAAACGTGTCGAAAATGACTCAAGCAACACAAAACATTAAATAAAAAATTTTCTAGATTAGATTTTAAAATTCCGGCTTCGAGGTGCTTTGAGTCACCATTACGACTACCTGTGTGCCGAATTTCAAGGCAGTAAGTGCGATAAATTCGTCTGGACATGGCACACAGAGATTGCCTTTTATAAGTATAGATGAAAAGAACAGGAATAAACACGTGAAAATAAATTCTTCATGCGATCTTGCATTTTTCTGAAGATCACATTTTTTCCTTCAGCATATTTGGCGTTGATTTGAAGAGAGAATTTAATACTTGGCAGAATTTCTTAAAATTTACTTTGATAATTAACGTTACTTTATAAACAGCGACTCGCAACTGTGTTTTCTAGCTCTTCCACAACTTAGTCATAAGAAAAAAGACCCTTTCTACCGGTACATTTGTGCAGGGCAGACATAGAATCGATTCGATAAATATACGAAAGTTCGTATGATTTAAATGATTGGTGTGAAAGTGTTTGAACAGTTCCACCCAACGACTTTCGGTTTCAATATTCCCAGTGTTTCACGTGCGGTGTAATGAATATAGAACTAAGTGCGGGATAGGAGGATCTTAAAAATAAGGCCAAACCGTCTTAAAAATAAGTCCAAAAAGGCCAAACATTCTTAAAAATAAGGCCAAATTTGACAAATTGATTAAAAACCTCATTTGCTATTAGAAAAACAGCTATCCTTCACGAAAACGAATCCCACTTTTATAGGCATATGTTCAATGCTCTATTATTAAACTAAAATTTAAGCGAAAGGAATTTAAAACATCCTTGTTCTATTCAGGAGCTCTTTCGTTCGACAGCTCATTAAATATCATTTGAAATGTGTAATATCAAAAATTTATTAAAAAACGATAGAATAAGTAATTAAAAATTATTCTAAAAGTCATTAACGAAAATAAAGCCAAAAAAGGCCAAAAATGAATTTAAGGCCAAGGGCTTTGAAATAAGGCCAGTATGGCAACCTTGCTTCTGACCAACTTACTTATGCGTGATGCGTATAGCGCATGCTCCGTCATTGCCGGGATATTACCGTCGGATTATTTTTATTTTTATTTTTGGTGCCTTCTTGTTTGAAATTGTTGTCGTGGGTCGCTCTCTTTCTGAAAACGGGACATTTCGGCGTCCCGAAGCTGCGCTTGGGGACAAGCTACCAAATAACGGACGTATGGTCACATTCCTTCACAAGGTACATAAAAGCACATTAGCCTCAGCATAAAAAAATGAATTCCAGGCAAAAGTATTAGTAACGAAATTCGTCGTTTAAAGCCCTCGATGTCTGCAGATGGGTGGCGCGTCCACTATAACCAGTCTTCCGATCAAATATCGCCAATTTACTGACAAAAGGCGAAAAATACGTATTGCAGAAAAACCTCGATTAACCGCCAGAGCCGTAACGGATAACCGACTAGACGGATAACAGAAATCTCTTGGTACATATGTTCAGTAACGCGATTTCTCTGCTGGCTGGGACGAAAATGAAAATAAAATCCGTTAAGTGTGAACAATGCACACATTCTGCATTTCTTTTTCCAAAGCGATCGATATAAACTTCAATATAAGAGTAGTAATGTAAAGGAACACATATATAATATTATAAATCTTCGTTATTTTTACTTTCTCGTATACGAAGAGAAAGTATTGTAATCGTCAAAGAATTCGAACTCCAGATTTTGACGAATCTCCACGTTTTAGACCTCCCAGAGTCCGAAAAACACAATTGGGGAATTATGTCTGCCTGTGTGTGTGTCTGTGAACGCGATAACTCGAAAACTATTAGAGATACAGGGATGAAATTTGGTATGTGGTCTTTAAACATAACTTGTAGGTTTCTATCAAATTTTGGACAAAATCCGTCAACCGGAAGTCTGTCTGTCTGTATGTCCGAAGTCATGCGAACGCTATAACTCAAAAAATTGAATAGCTAGATGGATAAAATTTGGTACACTGTTTTATCGTCATGAATGTAGTTCCGTATCAAATTTTGAACTAAATCCGTCGAAGGGTTAAATGTTTGTCGGACTGTATAATCGCATATTTTTAATCGCAATAACTTTTTAACAAAATTACTTAGATAAATGAAATTTGGTATGTGATTTGTGTCCAATTTTTGTGTCAATCGGTTAAAAAAAGGCGTTCAAATTGCGTAATTAATTTTTTTAATTTGATTCTCTATGCGCATGCATACTGGTAGCAATCTCTGTGCACGCGGAAACTATCGAGCGAATGACGTCAGTTTGTCCTTGAGACGGCAAGAGTGAAACCTAGCAGTGTGCGATATATGCGTTTTAATCGGTACGCGTCTCTTTGAATGCTTTACCTAGATATTTTTCAATCACTATAATGAAAAACCTTCTGATAGTCATTGGATTTTGGATAACAGTAGGTTCGAATTTTTTTAGTCACGCGGGGGGAGGAGAAATGGCACCTTTGGGGGGAAATATACGAGAAAGTTTAGGGGAGAACACTACCGCTGGTTCACATTGGTTTTCATGCGATGCTTTGATTTTAAGACATCAACTGCCGAAAACCCGGCCTCGCACGAATAAGAAGCAGCGAAATGGGTTTAAAATTCTCGGAGCTTCATCACCGAGGTGGTCTGTTGTGGGCCCAGAGACCCACGGGTTGGGAACCACCGCTCTAGAGCATTCAACAATTTCACTGAAGAATGTTTCTAGAAACCGGCGCTTAGCACTTTTAGAAGATTTTATTCCGCAGAGGGGTAATACACAGTGAATAAGAAGAGCGTTTTTACGAAGTTCTTTGTTAGGCACGTTTTTCTTTTAACTATTCTTTTCCGATGTTGACATTCATTTTCTTTTTCAAGAGTACTACTGATCGTTTCAATATCCCGAGACCAGCACTTTTGGGCTATTTTACACCGGAAAGGGGTGTCGGGCAATGAGTAAGATGAGCGCATTATCTGGAGTTTTTTGTTAGATCACGCTAAATAAAATGTAAACGTCTCTCCCTCCATTCTACATTTCTCCCCTATTTTGGTGAAAATAACTCCGACTTGCGCATGCGCAAAAGTGAGTGGGATTTTGGAATCCGAGAACATATTGTTTAGCAACGGATTCGGAAATCCTCGGAAACCGGGCGGAGTTATTTTCATCAAAATAGGGGGAAAGTGAAGAATGGAAGGGTGATGTTTACATTTTACTGAGCGTGATCTAACAAAGAACTCCGGGAATGCGCTCATATGACTCATTGTCTGACACCCCTTTCCGGTGTAAAATCGTCCGAAGTTGTAGTCTCGGAATCCGTCGCTGATCAGTACAATATTTTGTTTTATATTTGAAATTCGTTGTAATGCTTAGTAAGAAATAAACAGCAACTCC
The DNA here is from genome assembly GCA_013235015.1 of Araneus ventricosus. Lineage (NCBI taxonomy): Eukaryota > Metazoa > Arthropoda > Arachnida > Araneae > Araneidae > Araneus > Araneus ventricosus. The sequence continues at coordinate 81,076 of BGPR01005803.1, forward strand.
ACCATCTTTCATCTCACCCCTATTTTGGTGAAAATAAAGGAGACTGGCGCATGCGCAAAAGCGCGGAAGGTTTCAGTATCTGGAAACAGACAGTAAAAAAAAATCTTTTCCAAACGATTGCTGATAATATAACATTAAAATGAATATATATATATATCGATTTTTCGTATTTTCAGTGCCATTGCAGGCTGACGTATTTGTGGTATTGCACGTAAGCCATAGAATCAAGTTCATTTCCGATGTAATAACTAATTTTCACTAAGCTCTATCATTACGATGCAAGTGAAATGTGTTATCAGGGGAAATGAATGTATATTTCGCAGTTTGGTCACTGCCGAATTAAACATGGGAATGGACGTTTCGAAACCCCCTCCCCAACTTCCGAAACCAGATACTTTTTGTTAATTTTATTTAAATTTATATATAAGCAGAATTTAAATAATAAAATACACTAAAGCACATTTATACGTCGTTTCATCACAGTCCCGATTCATTCGTATTCATTTCAATGATAAAGTGCTTCGTTTATACGACGTTTTGCACCGTTCTAAGATGTGAAGCTTCTTTCCTTCTAGTATGTAAACTGTGATAGAGATATCATGACTTCGAAATGAGGAGCTTGCACCCGTGAGGAAAATGCTAATTTCTGCGTTTTATCAACAGAATGATCGTCAAAATGTTCGAAAACGTTAATTAAAACCCATAAAATGGACTTAATTAATTAAAATTTTAAGTTTTAAATTACCGAAAAGTGCGGCAAAAGCACGTGACCTCAAAACGCTAAGTGATTGGTTTGACGTCATTACACCCTGCGCCGTAATGTTTACGTTTGTCTAGCGCGTGAAAATTTCATATTGCTTGCTCTTTTAATTTTTAAACAATCAATTTTCCTTTTTTTTTCCTGCTATTTTTGTGTTGCTGTTTGTTTTTGTTGTTTATTCTGTTTATTTTGTTAATATATATGAACTCTCTCTTAATTTTAACTTGCCTTTTTTATTTCTATCTTGTTTACGATGGCTCTAATGCCTGGATTTGTGAAAGGGAAATCAGATAATTTGTCTAAAATCGATTTATTTATCAGTGTTTTCTTTTTTGCGAAATAATCCTGATTTTATGGGAGCTGAAATACGAGGATTTAAATCTCAATTGTTAAAAAAAAGGTTACAGAAAAACGGTTACAATACAATATAAACAGATACAAAAACCAGACAAAAACAACACAAAAAGAAATCAAAACAGACATTTTACAGGTTATTTGGGGGAGAAATGGGAGAAAATTTTGATTTTCTTGACCAGCCTTTTTTATTGGTTAGGGACATTCTTAATTATTATTAATTGTATATTGCAATGTAAATGCCAAGTGTGTAGGGGAGAGAGGTAATGAATGGGACACTACTGGTTTCTAAAAATCTACTTCGAAAAATTGTTTCTTTTTGGTGACAATAAATGGAGCTATACATACTAGTAAGCTGACAAAAATTTTTTTTGTTATTAGTGAAGCCATTTTGTTGTAAGAGCACCGAATGCAAAATTCTGCATGAAAAGTCAGTTGATTTGTATACTTTAATTTGTTTATTTACTTACTAACTTTAAGATTCATTTAGATTCGATTCTAACTCCATTATAACAAAAAATAACAATTTTGTTAAAAAGGCACTGTGGGGTTGAATGGGACACTTATGGTAGTAATGAATGGGACACATGTTTTTTCAATGTTATACAAGCATTAATTATTTTTCTCATTTAGTAACCAATAATAATTAAGATTTTTACCTTAAAAAAAGAAAATATGCTATTTCTGTGAACGTTTGAGTGACTTGCTAGTCAAAGTTTAAACAAATTTGGCTATTAGTTGTTGGACTACATTTTAGTTATGTTTATTGCATTATAAAGCAATGTCATAATGGCCTATGTACTCAAATTATTTGAATTGGGTTTTAGTACTGTTTAATTATTTAAAACAGAATAAAATTGTTATATGATTGTTTATATTAGCAATAATTAGCCAGCATATAATTAAAGCAGCAGGCTGGATGATATTCAAATTAATTATATTTAATTATACGAGGGGATTACAAGTAAAATTTGCTCGCAAAATATCTGATAACAGCTATAATTGGTCTGTTATTGATGATATTGATTAATTTAAGGTGAAGAAAGTCCCACTGAACCCAAAATATATTATTATCTCAGAAAAAATCCCAGAGTTATTAGTTTTACTTTTGATGTATCATACAATGTGTTTTGTGAAGAATAGTTTTTGCCTATATTTTTTTCAATGAACTTATTAGCACAAATATTGTTTTTATTTTATCTATTCAGTCACAATTATTCAATGTTTAAATATTCATTATATGATTTAAAAAAAGGAAGTTTCTAGTTATTTTCATTACTCTAAATATAGTACAGCTATAAATGGCTTGTTACAGATGATATTGATGAATGTCAGGCAAAGTAAGTCATCTCTGAACCTGAAATATTTATAAAAATGACAGTTATTAATTTTTCCTGTGACATTTCTTTAAATATGAGTATGTTTAGTGTAGAATGATATTTTATTTTTTGTCTGTATTTTTTTCTATTAGCATAAATATTATTTTCTATTTTACCTACTCTATCATCATTTATTCAATTAGTATCAATATTCATTCTATCATCTAAAAAAAAGTAAGTTTCTAGTTATTTTCTTTACTTTAATATAGTGTCCCATTCATCACCACCAGTGTCGGACAACTACAAGTTACTTTTTCAAACTTCTTATTATTACTCATTATGGGTGACATTTATTTTAATTTTTGTATAGTATACATGTGAAATGAAGAAAATATCCTGGAAATTTGAACAAAATCTGATGAAAAAAAATTACAAAAATCATTGTGTGAAAAATGTCCCATCCATTACCACTCCTCCCCTACATATTATAAAAGTTGTAAATTAAGTTAGAAAATATTATACTTCATTATACAAATCAGGTCACTTTTTTGGTCACTAAAAAGCCACTACTTTTTAAAAAATGGTCACTATTTCAACTATTTTTGGACCAAATTGTTGGTGAGATCCCTGATAAAGCAAATTTATAGCATTATGAACACAGGTTCCTAGTTATCTTCTCAAGCGCTATTATGATTGAAGTAAAATGTGAAATCAAGTCTTATCCTTAAAATTTAATATTTCACTCTTTAACAGAAACAAATGGTCTTCACAACACCAATGAGTAGTTTTTGTAGATAAAGCAGGATTTTTTTTACTATCCCGTTTCATAGCTTTTGTCCATGCGTCTGTCTTCTATCGTTAGGTACGCAAAGAAAAAGCTTGTCTGGAGCTGTTATAGTTGTATTTGTACAGCAAGGTACTAAACAAAACTTAAAAGACGGTTTTCCAATCGTAGACATTTCGAAATCTTATTCGGTTTTATACAGATCCTTTTTAGATCAACAAGAAACATATGCCGATTGCTATTTTCAAGTCGCTATCAAACTGAACAAACCGTCATGGTGCGGTGTGACGTCACAAGTAGCGGCGTAGGAAAACGAGCGTTTTTGAGATGAAGTAAATAGTGCGCACTTGAAATTGTTTTATTTTACCTTTTCGGGCTATAAAAGTAAAAAAGAAAGATACTGCCCATCATATTTTTTCATTTTCTATATTATAAAAATATAAACAAAAAACGTGCAAGTTCCTCATTATTCACAATGGATGAATGGAAGACAAATGGTCTTGTGCTGTCTTAAACGATGAAGAAGTTATTCCACCTTCGTTTAAAGACGCGATGGATTCTATTGAGAAACTCCGAATTTATTTCTTTTGTCAGAAGAATAGTAAAAATAAACATTCAAAGAACTAAATTCCATTCATAATGATGGACTTAATACTCACAGACAATCAGCACTTCAGACGACGGTTTAAGATTTTCTTCATTAAACGTTTACCCGCACGCACATAAATCGTATAAGATATGTACAATTGGCACTCAAGATATGCAATAAAGTATTATTTTTCTCGCTTTTATGATAAATGCTTAATTTATCATAAAAGCGAGTTTAATTTTTGTTTTTCATACTATGTATTCAAATACAGTAATATCTTTAAAATTATTACTTTTGAATGAACTTGCATTAATGTGGGATTCCGTTCAGGAACAAAACGACCACATAAGGGTTACCCTTAAGACTTAAGGGTTAAGTTTATGTCTAGGGGATTTTAAGGATTCAAACCGATAATAACCTCAAACAAAATACTGTTTAAAATAAACGAGGAGACTTTGCGATTAAACACAACAAATATTTATTACAACACTAGGGAGAATTTACAGGGGAAAAAGAGATATATGTACATAGAAAAGTTAAGATGATTTACATGGATACATGATTGAAACACTGAGCTAGATTAATTAGGGATAGTTATTATAATTAAGATTAGCGATTATACGTTAAAGATTTAGTACTGAGGAGAGCCGAGGATTACCATTATAAAGTTAGTTGAGGCATGCTACTTAGGACCGGGGGATCGGGCGGCTTTAACACCAAAAGTAACTGACAGAGGAACGAGAGAAGTTAATGCATTTCGGTTGCCTGCGGTGCTGCTCTGCTCTCTCTGAGCTTGCTCTCGAGTTTTGTTCAGAAAAAAGATGGCGCTGCTTGTGGCAGAACAGTATCTCCATCTATTGCCGGATAGCCTAACTAATCAACCTCGTACATCTTGCAATGATTAAACAGTACTTTACGGGTAATTTCCTACATTAATAATATCAGATTTGTAATAATCCAAGTTGTTTATAAAAATGTCGATGATAGGTCTTTTCATTTATACGTCGTTCCACGTCAGTGCCTTGAAAGAGATATTATAAACGGTACTTTACAGTATTGCGTTGTTTACCTAGGTAACAAAACTTTTAATTGCGTATCCCCTTCAGGAGAGGTGGTTTCAATATCTCGCGTATAAAAATAATTCAAATTTAAAAGTAATTTTAAGCAAAATGCTGAAACTTTTTTACACCATCCAAATATTTTAATGCTAAATTGACCAGGACTCTTAAGTTGCGAGTCAGTCAGTCAACTTAAAAAAAAAAAAATCGGGACACGCTAATCTGCAGACGAATTGGAACACATGAAAAAAAATCCAAGGAATATTGTTCTGAAATTTAAACGATATTTTATTTCGGTTTGATAAAATTAGAGTATTCTGCCCTTGTGAATCAAATGAAAGCCCAAGTTCAAATTACTCTGAAAATACCGCAAAAAAAAAACGAGGCCCCGGGTCTCTGGAAAGTTGCTGGGCCCCTGGGCCTATTTGGTAATCCGGTCCGAGGTTTGGTTTGAAATTTGAATTTGGTTCTCTTAGTGATTCTCTGTCCTACATGCTGTCCTGCCATTTGGAGCATTTAGAGTTGGGGATCGCGAGAAAATTTTTGTGGGTCAATAAATTCAAAGAAATATATTTAACAATAAAGATTATAAGGCTTTTCCTCAAAAGACGTGGGGGTCGCGAAAAACTTTTACACAAAGTGAGGGGGTCGGAAATGAAAATAGTTTGCGCACCACTGATTTAGAGTAGAGGTTCCCCAACCTGTTGTACACGTACCCCTGGGAGTACGCGAAGGATCAGTTGGGAGTACACGGGATCGAAGTTGGTGATGGCGGACGCAAGAAAACATAAAGGATTTAAAAACCAGCGGGAGTGGTCTCCCCTAAACTTTCTCGTATACTTTCCCAAAAAGGTGCTGTTTCCCTTCCCCCGCGTGGATAAAAAAATTCGAACCTACTCTAACCCAGAATCCAATGACTATCGGAAGTTTTTCATTGTAGATTAAACTGATAATAAAATATTTACTGCAAGAATCAAAGAGAAGCGTGCGATTAAACGCGAACCGATTTCCTACTCTTACCGTCTCAAGAACAAAGTGGCGTAATCCTACCACGTGCACAGGCATTGCTACCAGTAGGCATGCGCATGGAGTTCGCTTCAAAGGGAAAAAAGTATGCGATTATATAGATCGAAAGACAGTCAGCCCTTTGACGGATTTGGCCCAAAATTTTATACGGACCGACATTCGTGACGATAAAACTGTGTACCAAATTTTATCCATCTAGCTAGCTCTTCAAGTTTTTACTTTCTCGTATACGAAGTATACAAAGATAATGTATTGTAATCGTCAAAAGATTCGAACTCGAGATTCTGACGAATCTCCACGTTTTAGACCTCCCTGAATCCGAAAAACACAATTTGGGAATTATGTCTGTCTCTGTGTGTGTCTGTCTTTGTGTCTGTGAACACGATAACTCGAAAACTATTAGAGCTACGGGGATGAAATTTGGTATGTGGTCTTTAAACATAATTTTTAGGTTTCTATCAAATTTTGGACAAAATCCGTCAACGGGAAGTCTGTCTATCTGTATGTCCGAAGTCATGTGAACACTATAACTCAAAAACTTGAATAGCTAAGTGGATAAAATTTGGTACACAGTTTTATCGTCATAAATGTAGGTCCGTATAAAATTTTGGGCCAAATCCGTGCACGGGTTGACAGTCTGTCGGTCTGTATAATCGTATACTTGTATCTCATAAGCCCTTTGGCTTAGATAAATATAACTTGGTATCACGTATGCTAACAGTAATTATAGATCTGTGCCCAAATTTCGTTCAAATCGGTTAAAAAACAGGTGTTCAAATTGCGTATTTAGTACTAAATGCACATTGCCACTGTGTGTTGACGAGCGTTTCGTTTATTTTACTAAAGTTAGTATGGTTGCCGTTTGACCTTGGCAGTCTACGCAGGAAATTGTAGCGAGCCGCACTTCGGAAATTATGGCAACCCCTGAATCAAAGTTCGTTCTGACATTCTCCAGATGGAAGGTATGGTGAATCTTGCGTGATATCAGCAATAAGATTTCGTAGTCAAAAACGTTAAATAAGGTTCTAGTTCCTCAGCGCGCGTAAAAATTGAGAACATTCGCAATTCTTTTTTGCAAAATATTAAGTTTCAGGAATTCATGAATTTGAAATGTTTCATTGTAAATCACCATTCATAATATTTTACTCAAAATAACCAGGTCTTGCATAAATACCCCAATAATATTTACCTACCCACTGGGTGTTTGCCCACCCCACATTACTTTTCGTATGCGAGAAAGTTTCGGGGAGGCCACTCCCGCTGGTTGAGTTATTGTGTTCGCATGACCGCGAATATACAGACAGGCAGACTTCCCGTTGACGGATTTTGTCCAAAATTTGATAGCAACCTACAAATTATGTTTAAAGACCACATACCAAATTTCATCCCCGTAGCTCTAAATAGTTTTCGAGTTATCGTGTTCACAGACA
>BGPR01005804.1:1655-16844 GCA_013235015.1 Araneus ventricosus
ATACGAATTAACTTCTATATTTCATAAACAGGTTAATTACAAAATTATCAGGTTTTGAAATGGCATAATTTTAAACATATGAATTACCTTCTATTTCTCATAAACAGGTTAATTACAAAATTATCAGGTTTTCAAATGGCATAACTTTAAACATACGAATTATCTTCCATTTTTCATAGACAGGTTAATTACAAAATTATCATGTTTTGAAATGGCATAACTATAATAATATGAATTATCTTTTATTTTTCATAAAACAAAGTAATTACAAAATAACCATCAGGTTTTGGGATGATATAACCTTAAAACCCACTCAGCGTTTGAGCCTCATTTTTCAGTTGCTCATGTTGAGTTCAAAAGCAAATAATTAATGTTTGTATTTTCTTAAACTATCATGGAAAAAATATTCTTAAGACTTCAGTGACTTTATTAAACGAAATAAAGATCCAATTATTCACTTTAAAAAGCAAATTTTTAAGACCTTAAAGCTATTAGATCAAAATAACTAACCGCTTCAAGCAGGGGTGTCAACTCGCGCCCCACAACGAGAATCTTTGCAGCCAAGCAAATATAACAGAATTTAGAAAAACTTTTAATAAAGACTTCATAGTTCATATTTTAAAATTCCTAATTAAACATGCGAAATTCCCCAATGACCGATTACTTTACGAATGAAGAAGGAGAGCGTTTGGCAAAAGCTTTATTGAACAGCTGACCCGTCGCTGCAGATCAAAGTATAAGACACAAGACGACGAAACAAGGAGGAAGTTTTAACATTGCACATCGGGAGAAGGAGAGCGTTTGGCAAAAGCTTTATTGAACAGCTGACCCGTCGCTGCAGATCAAAGTATAAGACACGAGACGACGAAACAAGGAGGAAGTTTTAACATTACATAGGAGAAGGAGAGTTTGGCAAAAGTCTTTATGAACACTGACCCGTCCTGCAGTCAGAAGTATAAGACACGAGACAGACGAAACAAGGGGAAGTTTTGACTGCACATCGGAGAAGGAGGAGCGTTTAGCCAAGTTTTTGAACAGCTGACCCGTCGCTGCAGATAAAGTATAGACACTGACGACGAAAACAAGGGAGAAGTTTTAACTGTCATATCGAGGAGAAGGAGAGCGTTTGGCAAAAGCTTTATTGAATGACCGTGCTGACCATGAGATCAAAAGTATAAGACACAGACAACGAAATCAAGAAGGAAGTTTTAAATCGTTGAATCGGAGAAGGAGAGCGTTTGGCAAAAGCTTTATGAGTTTGCCGTGCTGCAGATAAGTATAAGACACGAGACGACGAAACAAGGGGAAGTTTGACATTGTACATCGAGAGGGAGAGCGTTTGGCAAAAGCTTTATTGAACAACGACCCGTCGCCGCAGACAAAGCGTATACACCTGAACGACGAAACAAGGAGGAAGTTTCTAAGCAGTTGCACTGGGAGAAGGAGGGAGCGTTTGGCAAAAGCTTTATTGAACAAGCTGACCCGCTCGCTGCAGATCAAATATAAATAGAGACGACGAAATCAAGGAGTTTGATTGCAACATCGAGAGTAGGAGAGCGTTTTGGCAAAAGCTTTTTGATGACAGCTGACCCGTCGCTGCAGATCAAAGTATAAGACACGAAGACGACGAGACAAGGAGAGTTTTATACGACACATCAGGGAAGGAGGAAGCGTTTGGCAAAAACTTTATTGAACAGCACTAGCGCCATCAACAGACAAAGTATAAGACATGCAGATCGACGAAACAAGGGAAGTTTGAGCATTGCAAGATCGGAGAGAAGGAAGGCATTAGCTTTATTGAATACATGACCCGTCGCTGCAGATCAAAGCTATAAGACACAAGACGACGAAACAAGGGAAAAGTTTTAATTAGTACATCGGGAGAAGGAGAGCTCTTTGGCAAAAAGCTTTATTGAAAGCCAATGCCCGTCGCTGCAGATCAAAGATATAAGACACAGACGACGAAACAAGCGAGGAGTCTTAACATTGCACTCGGGAGGGAAGAGCGTTTGACAAAAACTTTATTGAACAGTGACCCGTCGCTGCAGATCAAAGTATAAGACATCAAGACGACTGAAACAAGAGGAAGTTTATAACATTACAATCATCGAGAAGGAGGGTTTGAGCAAAAGCTTTATGAATAGCTGATCTCGTCACCAGATCAAAAGTATAAGACATGAGACGACGAAACAAGGGGAAGTTTACATTGCAATCGAGGAGAAGGAGGCGTTGTGCAAAGCTTTATTGAAATATGCCGTCGCTGCAGATCAAGTATACATGACACAAGAGACAAAACAAGGAGGAAGTTTTAACATTGCATCGGGAGAAGGAGGCGTTGGCAAAGCTTTATTGAACAACTGACCTTAATCGCTGCAGATCAAAGTATAAGACACGAGACGACGAAACAAGGGGGAAGTTTTGACATTGCACATCGAGAGAAGGAGAGCGTTTGGCAAAAGCTTTATTGAACAGTTGACCCGTCGCTGCAGATCAAAGTATAAGACACAAGATGACGAAACAAGGAGGAAGTTTTAACATTGTTCAAGTTTAATTCCTCCGAAATTTCTCCGAATTTCTATTAAATTATCTTTAAAACAACAAGATTAAATTAACTGTAAAGTTTAATTAAATTAGGAGAAAAAAAATTTTTTTAGAAAAAAATCGGTAGAAAATCATTATTAAAAACTTTTTTTTACATAAATATTAACGATTTTTTAAACAAAGTAAAATATCAAAAAATACAAATCACTTTCAGGCCTTTAACGCCCAGATCAATTAAGCACAGATTTCAATAAATTTCAATCAAATTGTGTTTAAAACCGCAAGATTAAGTTAAATGTGAAATAAAAGTAAATTCGGAGGAAAAAATGGGGAGGGTCTTTTTTATATTTTTTTAGAAATAATGTAAAAAAAATGTCGGTAGAAAAATCGGTTTAAATTTTTTATATAAATATTAACGATTTTTTAAACATAGTAAAATATCAAAAATATGAAAAAAGAACCACTTTCTAATTCCTTGCATTACCTCAAAAATTAATCAAAGGAAAAATCACAAAATTTAAAAATGAGACATTTTGACTTCAAAATTTGGCTAACTGATGGCATATGCCTGTTGCAAACTGTTAAGAAGTCTGCTCTTAAGAGGAATTGTCGTTTTCTACATATGGGAGTTCTTACTAGCTATCCTGCACTTAAGAGGAATTGTCGTTTTTCGCATGTGGGAGTTCTTACTAGCTATCCTGCACTTAAGAGGAATTGTCGTTTTTTGCATATGGGAGTTCTAGCTAGCTATTCTGCACTTAAGAGGAATTGTCGTTTTTCGCATATGGGAGTTCTAGCTAGCTATTCTGCACTTGTACTGTCTCAGTTCCGACGTGCGATAACGGTGTTAGCGCGGCATGAAAAAAGTAATACAAACCTCGAGATCTTTAGGAGTGATGGTCACACTGGTACACATCTTTTCGTCTTGGCAACATTCTGGAAGTGAAGAGAAAAAATTGTTACTTCTTTGTAGCAATTCCAATTTCTTGTCTCCTTTCCGACATCAAAAATATTACGAAAAAATTAATAAAAGACGAGCACAAATAGAGATGTTATAGTGTCTTTCATTTGATTGTTATCAAAACTTGTTCCTTTTCTGCTTTCTCGTATGTTTTTGGCGCTTCACTCAAGGTTTAAAGGAACTGAACTCATGAGATCAAATTTAATGTTGATATAAATGGATGGGCTGCCGCGCATGAAATACAATCTAAATTATACTTTATTTACAGTGATCTCTCGCTTATGCGCGGACGCAGGGGACAGCGAAAAAACGCGCATAAGTGAAAAACCACAAAAGGGAGCTTAAAAGTGAAACATCAATACAGTGTACATGTATTGTTAACTAATACTATGCATATAGTACTGAAAAACGTAAATAAGATGTTTCAAAATGCAAATACGTGTATAATTATTTTTTTAAGAACACAAAGAAAATGGAAATGCTCCCGATTTTTTAAAATCGCTCTCATTGTCGATTCTGGGATATTAAAATGCTCCGCTAAAACTTTTTTCGAGGTGCAAGTATTTTCTTCGAATTTTTTAATAACATCCATTTTCAAAAAAGCGACAATTTCGTTCTTTTTGCCGTTTTAAAACGTAACCATCTAACCATAACCAAAACTCCGAAGATGGTTCTTTCGTTAGCGTTCAATTCCATGTGGTACGTAAGGTACTAACCTCTCTAATTGGCTGCTGTATAAATGCGACTTACTGACGTCAATCACAAGAACCCCCTCGTACACCCCTGTGTATAAGTTAGAGGAATGTGTTCCTGGAGTCTGAAGAATAGAGGAAGGGCGAGGGATGCATTCCTAGAAGCAGAACAAAAAGGGGTTTTGTTCTGCTGGGAAAAAAACTTTTAGAACTAAGAAAATTTTTGCGACACGCATAAGTGAGAGGTGCTTTTTTAGTGCGGCGCATAAATGAATAAGAGTTATCATTGTTTTCCTATATCCCTGGCCGGGACCGCGAGAAAAACGCGCATAAGTGAAAAACGTGCATAAAAGAGAGCGCGTATAAGTGAGAGGTCACTGTATTTTCAGTTAGTAAAGACGCTGGCCTCCTTTTTCAATTCCTACTATTAGTTCACACTCTGCCTATATCTTGTTCAAATTTTGCAATCGATTTTAAACTAGCTTCCCGATGAGCTGGAGACTTGAAACTTTAAACATAGCTCAGAACCAGATGACAATGCAATAGTAATTCGCTTTCTTGTCTGCCATTTCATATTTTGCATGACGCATGCGCAGTACGTTTTTCATTATATCTCGAAAACTATTAACATTACAGACTTGGTTCTTGGGTATATGGGTGGCCCATGGGATCATCGAAGCACCTCCATATTTCAGCCATATCTTTGCGCATGCGCAGTACATTTTTCATTATATCTCGACTCACCTAAGTAGGACTTGACTTAAAAATTTCTTTTTTATATTACTTGTTGTTTATAGGAATAAAAATGCGTTGTGCTTTCGAGCCTTTGTATTATTTCAATCATAACTTGGCGGACCTGTACGAAGCTGTATTTTTTATTAGGTAATATAAGGTAGGGGGCCCAAATATCTCCCCACTTAAGCAATTATTTTAATCAGAGGACTAATTCATATGCAGTTTGTAAACTAAAAATTGTTCCAACCTATTATCTGGACAGTTATCGGAAAACATACTAAATTATATCTCTAACTCATAAGTTTAACACACACGTCAAACTTTTTTCAACTAAAAACCGTGTTCCTAATACCGCCTATGTCTAAAATGGATTGAAATAAAGTGTAACTTATGTTATGATCTTACTTTCTTTATTGAACATGAAAATTAAGCGATAACAAAATTGAAAATAATACAAAACAGCTTTTATTGCACTTTTAGAAATATAGTTAACGTATCCTTTTAACACTTTCCACCTAAATGAAACACCAAAATAGAAAAATCGACGGGAGGCTGTCTCTGCGAAACGGTCGCTGGGATTGAGGAGCGTAGACTCCTTACTCAACTGTGACTTTCTGCGACTAAAGTAGCTCTATGTGACTATTAACTCTATAGTCTACAGTGACTATTAACTCTATAGTCTATAGTGACTATTAGTCTAGTGTGACTATGTGAATCTATCTGTGTAAAATTCTTCGTATTTTCACCAACTTTGCAACTCGACTGTGACTAAACCATAATTACAAATTCTGAAATTAGTTTTGCAATCTTCAATGTAACACTTTCTCTGTTAAATGAAACTAAAACCAACTCTCTATGTTATTTGGTTGCGGAGCTATAAGCGTTTAACTGTTGCACGAAATTCGACGTAATTCAACAATTATAGAGTAATATGATCGATCGATGAATGAATTGCCTTAGTCTGCGTGCGCGCGCACTGTCGCTGTGACGTCATCAAAATGTTTTGTTATTTTCACCAACTTTGCAGCTCGACTGTGACTAAACCGTAATTCCAAATTCTAAAATTACTTTTGCGATCTTCAATGTCTACCTTTCTCTGTTAAATGAAATGAAAACTAACTTTTTATGTTATTTGGTTTCGGAGCTATAAGCGTTTAACTTTAGCATGAAAAACGTCATAATTTTTTCCTTTCCCGACACACCATTAGACCACTAAGGAGAGACGTAGGTATACGTCACAAAAGCAAACGTTAGAGCAAGTTATTTTATACACTTTTGTTCCAGGTTGTCGTTTATGGTCGATATTCCGGCTGAGCGCAGTGCCGTTGTGAAAGGGTTAAAAGGCTGGTTTCGGACTTACTCGTGAGTGACGCAGTGCTGGTGGCGCAGGTCAGCTTCTGCACCTCCTCGCTCAGTTGCTGGACTGTGTGGGCGAGATCGGTTGCCTGGAACTCTTCGATGGACGACGAAATGCAGTAGGAATCGGGGGTCGCGACGGTTCGATCGATTGGATCGGTTTTCTGAAAAGGGAAGAAGCATAATTGTATCTTTTTTTAGCACAGTTAAAATAAAAAATTGAGTCGTAAAACCATTGAATCAGTCAGATTTTTCATTGCGATGAAGCAAATATACGTAGTAGGGTCAAAAATTTCCCGGAATAGGCCAATTACAAATTATTAGAAATAGAACAATAATTTTACCTTATTGGCCTTCAAAGTACTTTCCTCCTGCATCCATACACTTCTTCCAGCGTTCGTATAACTGTTCAAAACACTCCAGGAATCTATTTTTTGAGAGGTCCTTCAGTTGCTTCGTCGCATTTTCGATCACCTCATCTGAATGCACAAAACGGTGTCCCTTCAATTTCATTTTCAGCCGTGGAAACAGGTAAAAATCCGCTGGTGCTAGGTCGGGAGAATAAGGAGGGTGTTCCAGACTGGTAACACTGTGTCGGGTACTGTTCTTTTTGTTCAAGTGATAACATTTTTGGAACCATGTGCAAACAAATACGATCATCATGAAGAATGCTGTGAACACTCCCATGTGAAATTCCAAGTTCAGAGGCAATAGCATCAATGGTTAATTCGTCTGTCCGCACGCACGATTTTTCGAACGCGCTCAACATTTTCATCTGCGGTGGAAGAGGATGGCCGCCCAGTCCGAGGGTCATCTTTCGATGTTTGTGCGACCTTCACGAAAACGCTTATGCCACTCGTACACAGCCGTTTTTTTCATGGCATCGTTTCCGTGTGCTTTCTTCAGCATCTCGAGCGTCGCAGAAGGTGATTTCTCGAGCAAAACGCAGAATTTGATGTTTGCAGGCTGCTCTAAAGACGACATTTCAAAGTCCGGCGAATGAAAAATTCTCTTTGTCAGAAATGATCTGCAGCTAATGCCGACAGCACCGGAAATTAATTCCAGATGGCTGTGTGTTTTCCTTATTAGTGCTGCCAACCTCCAAAAAAGATATTTCCCCTCCAACGAACACTTGCGTGAATGTAGGCGACCATTCCGGGAATTTATTGACTCTACTTCGTAGTTAATGTAACTATCTTAATTTGAAAAAATGTGTAATGTTTTACCAGATAAATACACTGAAATAAATTTTTCTTGTTAATTAACTCAAGCTCATACCTAAAGCATAAAAATAATTTCTTTTTCAGCCAAACGATATTTTTAAATAAAGAAATTAATTTAAAAATATCGTTTGTCTGAAAAAGAAATTAATTAAAAAAGATTGGACCGATAACTTAACCTCAATTCTATTACATATTTGGGCGTTAAAATAGGCAACTTATATTGTAATGATGTAAATGGGGTGTATGAAATCATCAGCGCTACGTGGTTACAGTTAGAGAACAAGTGTTTAGATTTAGGCATCAGCAATCAGTTATTTTAACAAAAGACAAAAATCCCTTATGGTTGTAATATTCATAAGGAATAAAATATATATATATATTTGTAGAATTATTAAAATATTTAAAGAAAAGAAGTTAATTAGATAAAAAATCGTTTGGTCATAAAAGAAATTAATTTAAAAATATCGTTTGGCTGAAAAAGAAATTAATTAAAAAATCGTTTGGCATTAATTCTTTTCTAAAGGTTATAAAAATAGTTTGGCAACGATATATTGTCTTTTGCTAACGTTGCCTAGCAACGGAAAAGAATATTAATGAGATTGAACTTGGAATTCGATGTAAGTCGGTGATTGCAACGTTTGTAATGTAAGTGTATGTGTTTGTTTTACATGTCTGTGCTGTAGAAGACATCCAATAAATATATTATTTTTGATAAAAAAGGCTCCACGATTATTCATGCTATGCTGAAATACATCACACTCTGTTCTAAATTAAGTAGAAAACTGTGTTATTATATCCTCAGATAAGAAATTTCTTTAGCTACAAGTTACAAGAATCATTTTCTGAAAATAGTTTAAGATTAAGGTTAAGAATTTTTTTTTTATTGTTGCCCAAAGGTTGCCTGGATTAGATCACAAATGGTTGCCTTAACCGAACCATTTAAATCAATGGGATTCTTACCGTAAACTACAGGAAAAGTTCGGAAAGAAGTTTATCACCGCTAGTAGTCATTATAAATTGGAATTGGAAGAAGTCAAAGCAAAAAAAAAAAACAATAAAAGGACACTAAAGCCATCAAATGCTGGATCAAAAAGTATAAAAAAAATGACTCGAGGCTGTCTTTTTCAAACAGCCGCTGATGTTAAAGGCGTAGAACTACTTTACTCGCGAGATTCCTTTCCGATTTTCAAATTTTTTTTTTGTAACTTCTGTTGTTACCCTTATCTCTAAAATAAGACTAGTTATGTTTTTAATATATGTGGTTACCGAAATATAGAGGATCGCGTCACCAATTCATGAGTATTTTTGCCCAACTTTACGACTCAGTAGTCGCTGAACTACAATTCCGATTTTCAATTTTTTTTTGTAACTTCTGTTTTTACCCTTTTATATCTAAAATAAGACATTAGTTATGTTTTTAACATTTGTAGTTACCGAGATATAGAGGATCTCCCATATGTTTTTGTGTGGCGTTTTGGCGTGTGAATCAAATTTCTTCCTGAGATCCCAATGGGAGGAACGTAGTCCTACTTTAAAATTTGGATAATTAACATTTATGTCACTTGTCAGGAAAAAAGGTAGAAGGTGAAGTGATACAGTGCATAAAATAATATACTTGGGTATATAAATTGTGTCCTGGTGTGAATTTGAGAATTAAAAAGTTTTTTTGCTTTAATTGTGCTTAAATAAATTGGTGGTCCAATTTAGGTAACCCGTTTGATAGAATGAATCGATGACATTAGTTTACCTGCTTTTCTCCTTTTATAAAGAGTAATTCATAAAAAGTTAATTACACTGTTCTGAAGGTAAATTAACTACAAAAAAATTTTACTACTTCTCTATAATTGAAATTACTTCTCTATCACTGTACATTAAAAAAATGTCCAGGCGGACCGAATTAAGCGACTCTGTCCTATTATTTTGAAATCTATTGCAATATTACAGGAGAAAAAGCAAATCACCTTGGTTTTGGCGTCCTTTATGGTATGATGTCCTTATGGACATCATACCATAAAGGACGTGACTTCGTGTTAAGGAGGGGAGACAAGATTTGACTTCGAGTTAAGGAGGGGGAGACAAGATTTGACTTCGTGATAAGGAGGGGATCTCAGAACTAGAAAGAAGCCAACTGCCTGAAAAGAAGCCAACTGCCTCAGACGCCGGTTAAGGGGAAATTTTTAGACCGTCCGGGACCGCCACGCTCGGTGTGAGAAGGTTAACAAGGTTTCAAAGAGGAAGAAAATACTGAATTTTTCGCCACCAATAACTAATATTTCTGAATTCTATTTCCACATCTGATAGGAACATGGGGTCTCATGTTTATGCCATGTTAAAAAAATTCAGAAATATTCGTTATTGGTGGCGAAAAATTCAGTATTTTCTTCCTCTTTGAAACTTCAAAAAATTGAGGTAATTGGATTTGCTTGATAAGTGGCGATATTTTCTCTGCCAGAAAGAGGATATTTCGAGATGGACTCATAAGCGTGGGGTACCCACCTGCGGGGAGGCAGAGCAGGGCTCCTCGGATGAGCGCGACCTCCAGTGGGCGTATTTGGACCTCTTCTTCTGCGCCGAGTGGCTGTGCCTCTCCGTCTCCATCTTGACGGTGGAGAGGTCCCGGTGCAGCAGCTCCCACTTCAGCTGCCGGATCTGACGCGTCTTCCTGCCCAGCGTCTCCTGCAGGTCCTGCGTCTGGAGGAGAAACGCAGCGTTAGTATCGAGTCATTTACCATCAGCTGGTTGCACAGTTAGGCATACGAGAAACTACCTTAAAATACTCAGTGGACTGTTGTAAAACAGACTGTTGTTGGCGGCTTAATTTTGTGTAGGAAACTTTCGAAACACACACCGTTATCCTGCCCAGCGTCTCCAGCAGCTATTAGATAACCATAAGCACAGTCACCCCGACCTGCCTAGGCATACGGGAAATCTAAATGATGGCCGTTGCAATAGAAACGAGTACTGAGGTCGGGTCCTAATGGCCAACACAGCCTCACGGCCCAACCCCTCCCGTAGGAGGTACGTACTATCACTGGAGGGGGGACTGCGCCCCCCCATTGCTGTAACCCTAGGCGGGCGAGTCCCTTCATATGAAACCTGAGCAACTCATCCACATTTCGTGGTGCCCACATCAGTAGGGTAACAGCTACTAGATAAGACAAAAGAACTTAAAGCTCGCATTTCTATGCATTTTGCAATCTGTTGGACCTAGTTATGCAGTGGAGAAGCAACCCGAAAATACGCAGCAGTGTGTAGTGCAAAGCTGCAGGCTTAGTTTTATGAAGGAAACTACCCAAGCACTCATGTCTTCCTGCCCAGCGTCTCATGCAGTTCCTTCCTCCATGGGTGAAAAACAGCTTTAGGCTAGTTTCCAAGCAATTACAATCGACCCAGATAGTCAGAGGAGAAACAATCCTAAAATGCACACCAGTCTGTTGTGCAACGGACTGCTCTGAGCTCAGTTTCGCGCTGCAAATTAAACAGTTTTATTGCATCTGTTTGGATGTAGTTATGAAGCTGAGAAATAAACCCTAAATACACGCAAGTCTGTTTTGCAATGGACTGCTGTAGGTTCAAATTTCACTAAGAAACTGCACACTCTTTATCACGGTTTGTAGGTTTGGAAGCCGAAATCTATAAAATGTCGTAACTGCGTTGTATTGAGACTCCCGATTAATTGCTCAAGTACAACGAACTGCTGAAGGTTCAGTTTTCATTAAGGAAACCATGCACTTTTTAAACGCTTTTACTAAGTTCGAAATGTTTGTATGTATGCAAGGTTGGAATTTTATGATCGATTTTTCACTCACTTCTTAATGCACTAGAGATCTGAAATTTTGTATATTTATTGGGTTTTGATGACAATGCAATATTTTAATAATTTTAGAGCTCACAATTATCAATTAAAAAAAAAATCGCAAAATTACGTTTGCACTCGGTAGGTTTCAGGGGCGCCATCTATAGTATTTTTCAAGAACTAGAGATCTTCATCGGTGATAAAGTAATGCTAATATCAAATATAAACGTTGCAAAAGGACTTGTCAATGGCTCAATTGAATACATCATGGATATCACATGGCCACTCTTCAGACGTGAACAAGTGTACGATCAAGATATCCCACCAGTAAAAATAGACTTATGGCATAAATTAAAGACTGAAAACTAGAAAATAATAAATATAAAAAACTTTAAAAAAACGATTTACCAATGCATTAAAAAAGAAAATAATAATGTTTGCTCAAAAATCTGGAGCTCAAGATAAAAATCGTAAGAGTGTGAGACGCTGAAAACAATAGGAGGATGATATAAAAGCGCAATGATTATCATAAGAAACGAAATGTTATCAAACATTCATCACATAAAATATATCAAAAATGTGATTATAATTCTAATTTACTTACAGCTTTTCTACCTGCGCCTCACGCTTTTACGATTTTTGTTTTGGCCTCCAGATTTTTGAGGAAAAAATTATTTTCTTTTTAATGCATTGGTAAAAGCGTTTTTTTATATTTTTATCACAACTGTCAATATTAAAACCGAAATTCATAAAGCTGTAGATACTATTAAAGAATTTCTTCTCTATGCATCAACAAGCAATCGAAAAAAATTGTTAAGAAAATTCCATCTTTACAAACATTAAGCAAGTCAATTTAAATAGAAGGGTATTTAAAAAGGAACTTTTTATTGATAAAAAAATGTCACCTTTAAAACAAATAATGAGCAGGACTTGAGTCATTATAATTTAATTTTATATGGAAAATTTTGTTTCAAACTAAAACGTTAATAATGCTTAATAAAAAAATATGATTCTGGATTGTTTCTATCGAAGAAAAAAAGGGGCTATTGACATATGTTGAGAACAAATGTCATCCTCATTGTTTGCTTACCTGCTTTGCAAGCTGGGTAGAAAGGTCTTGCAGTCTCTCGATGGCGTCGGCGTCCAGCCGGGAAAACGGTCTCGACTCGCTTTCTGAAACACATACACGCATTTTAGACAGAAGAAATCTCATGCTGATTTGCTGATTTCTTAATACTTAAATTTTAATGGATTTTTTGTACAAGGTGCGTTTGAAAAGTTCGGTGAATGGTCTCATAAAATAAAGGAAACAATGTATACAAACAAAATACCTTTACTGGCATTCAAAGTAATCACCATTAGCTACGATACACTTTTGACATCGGTTGTACAGCTGCTGGAAACCGTCAGCAAACGCTTCTTTCGGTATCGCTCGAAGCACCGTTGTCACACGTTGCTGAACCTGCGCAATGTCGGAAAAGCGTAGACCTTTTTCTTACGCTTTTGCAATTGTTCGTGAATAATGTTGCTCACACTGTCTAGGCTTATCTTCAATTCTTCTGCTATCATTCTCAAAGACAACCGTCGATCATTCGCAAGCATCCGTCGCACTCGTTCAATGTTGTCTGGAGTTGTGCTTGTTGGTGGTCGACCCGAACGCGGCTCATCTTTGAATTCTTCCTTTCCGTCTCTAAAGCGTTTAAACCACTCAAAAACACACTTTTTACTCACTGCGTCCACACCGTACACTTTCACTAACATTTCGTGTGTCTCCGTCGCCGCTTTGCCTAATTTGAAGCAAAACTTGATGTTCACGCGTTGCTCCATTTCGCAGTGACGGGCCTTCTCACAATCACTCTTTAAATTGGTCGTAGCGCGCACTTCCGCTTAACTGTCGTGATTTGGACGCTAGCGGTGGACCATGTTTAGAGTGAGCATCTTGTATATATAAGGGAAAGCTGACGAATCATCGCCTAGACTGGATTGGTGTTGTAAACTCAATTCTATTAAATATGTGGGTCGTAAAATAGTGTTGCAAAAGTCTTACCGTGGGTGTATGGTGTAAACAGTCCAACACGCAGGATAATGGAGAATGAAGGTTTATTTAAAAATATGCAGGAAAACACGTAACAAAGGTACAGGAAACAATAGTTCTTGCACAGATTACCAATGTAAACAGACAACAATTCATAGGTAATAACAGTTCAGCTCTTTGATATTTAGCAACACAAACGGTCAGCAAATAACTAGTACCGACAATAATTGCACTTTCAATAGCGCTCAGCTCACCAGCTTCCTAGCTCGCAATGCGGACGAAGCTCTAAAGTCGTTCCCAATGGATCAACACTGCTCCTCTGATCCAGGCGCCGTCCTTATATACTCTCCGACAGGCCGTGACGTCACATGGAATTATCTAGTACATTCAAGCGTATCTTCTCACCTAATGGAAATATCGAGAAGATTCCAGCACCTTTGAGATCCCATATTTCGTCGCCAAATTTGTCGCAAAGTCTCCAAGATGGTCGCCAAGGTCGGGGAACCAGACGTGGCTGCTGCTAGTCATCCCATACTTATCCCTGTAAAACTCTCTTCCCAACCATAAGACTCGCATTGCTGGGAAGCGACTTTCCATGTTTGTAACAATAGGCAACTTATGTTGCAAAAATGTCAGTGTGGTTTGTGGATCTTTCTTCAATTAATCATTTCTTAAAGAAAACGAGACGTGGTAGCTGTTAGATAACAAATGTTTAGTTTTAGATATCAGCATTTAAATCTTTTAACAAAAGACTAATAGTCCTAAAGGTCTTTTAAAGTAAGTAGCAAAATGTGCTATCATATATTCAGGGAAGAAATTTGTTTGGCTGCAATTTACTATAATAATTTTATTAAAATAGTAGATCGAGCAAAACGAGGTTTCCGTTTTAACTCGAGCTTTCAGCATTTTGTCTGTCTGTAAATTTGGTTGTTAAGCAATCACGACCAAACGTTCTGTTCGATTTACTTCAAATTTGGTATGTATGTGAATTGGAACCATAGAAAGCGACGTATATATAAGAATTTTTATTTTGATTCTGTTTAAAGAGGCTGGCCGTTTCAATGATTTTAATGTGTTGGGGGATCAATGGCAAGTTTGGTAACAACAAAAGATTTGAGTCATTTTGGAAATGGCGAGACTTTCAATTGTAATTTTGCTAATACTGATGAAAGCAAAGATTTGTATAAATAATTCGCCTTGAAAAGAAAGAGATATAAGTTTATAGTCCCATACCCAGAGTTGCTTTTTCCTGTTTAGTTCCATCTTAGCTTGTTTTTCTCTTTTCTTGAAAGTATGTTTTTTCAACGATTCTAGCCAAACGGTTCACGTTATAAATATTTGAAGACTACCTTCTCTCGAGAGTAACGTTTTCTACAACTTAGTGTCCAGTACATTTTTGATGTAGCTTTATTAATAAGTTATCGTATTTCTCTTTAAATACACGGAGTAAAATTCGCGCATATTATACAGGGTGTCCAACAAAGGACTCCCTCATTTTAAAATTAAATAACTCGGCATCTGTACTTCGTTCAGTTTACGTATTGCTTTATGTATAACAACCGATTATCTACATTGATATCTTTTACACAGAAATTCAATGAAAATGGCCCACGTGTGTTAAGTTCCAAAACAGATGCTTGTGTTGAAAGATTAATGGCGGTCAGAAACTGCTGCAAAAGAAAATACAGATTACAAGACATATTGAAAAATCATGCAAAGCACAAGTAGAATCCACATTGAAACCACCATCGATAGCATCAAATGTAAAGAGGCCATCTTGTTGGTTATTGGGCTGGTCGGTGTGGACACGATCCTCTCTTCTCTCTTGCCCTTCAGTGCTTTGGTCATCA
>BGPR01005804.1:38718-62394 GCA_013235015.1 Araneus ventricosus
GCGGCTCTTCAGGCGTAGTTCAGCCCGCTTCACATATCTGGAACGAAGACATTGGATGCCTTTATAATGGAAACGGCTGTTGGATTCTACAGGGTGTTTCAAAACTCTTAGTAGTTACAAACACATATGATACTACAGAGTGTTTCAAAACTCTCAGTGAGTTACAACACATATGATACTACAGAGTGTTTCAAAACTCTTAGTAGTTACAACACATATTATACTACAGGGTGTTTCAAAACTCTTGGTAGTTACAAACACATATTATACTACAGGGATTCTCAGGGTGTTTCAAGACTCTTGGCAGTTACAAACCCTTTATACTACAGGGATTCTGCAGGGTGTTTCAAAGCTCTCAGTAGTTACAAACACATATTATACACAAGTTCTCAGGGTGTTTCGAAACTCTTGAAGTTACAAACACATATTATACAAGGATTCTACAGGGTGTTTCCAAATCTTGCAGTTACAAACACATATATACAGGTTCTGCAGGGTGTTTCTCGGAAACTCGTGGTATTGAAACACATATTATACTACAGGGATTCTACAGGTGTTTCAAAACTCTTAGTAGTTACAAACACATATTATACTACAGGGATTCTACAGGGTGTTTCATAGCTCTTAGCAGTTACAAACACATATTATGCTCAGAGGATTCTCATGGTGTTTCGAAACTCGTAGTAGTTACAAACACATATTATACTACAGGGTGTTGCAAAACTCTTAGTAGATTACAAGACATATATATACTAGGGATTCTACGGGTGTTTCGAAATTCTTAATATTTAAAGACATATTATACTACAGGATTCTACGGGTGTTTAAACTCTTAGTAGTTACAAAAACATATTATACTACAGGGATTCTCAGGGTGTTCAAGAATTCTTAATATTTACAAAGACATATTATACTAGGGATTCTACAGGCGTTTCAAAATCTTAGTAGTTATACAACCACATATTATAGTAGAACACAAATAGACAAGCAGAAATCACTACACCGTATGCTCGAACTCGTGACTTGTGAAGCGCTAGATGGCGCTTTCCAGCAATCTGCGCATTTATCGTGCGAACACAACTAGAGTAGTGTTTGATTGGATTTTTTAACGCTTTCAATCCCAGTGATGCCATTTGAATCATCCTTTTCATCATTTTTTCGTTCGATCTAACCTGCCTCTGATACCAAACGGACATCATTAATTTTCACATTTCCTCTTTCCAAATATATTCTTACCAATAGATGAGCTCGCATTTTATCTATTTAAAAATTGACTGAACTTCATTCAGTGAAAAAAAGTCAATAATAATTTTAACATAATTTAAATGAAATTACAGGAAATTTCATTCTTATTATTTTGAATATCTTAATATATTTTTATTTCAGCTATTTTTTAAAATTATTTTTTTTTTTTTAAGGTTTTTTTTCTTAATTTTTTTCTTTTGAACTTTTATCTAGGCCCAAACTAGACCAGTTCAAAATTTCAGAATGAATAATTCTATGCTTGGGACTGAAAGGGTTAAACCGGCAGTACTATAATTCATTCTTGGGACTGAAGTTAAACCAGCAAGTACTATACTATAAACAGATGAAATCTCGACCGAGTTCTTAGATCAGCATCGTTCAAAGTGGACGAAATGGTGAGGAATTGAAACTTTCATTTTCCCTCTGTTTTTTTTACGATTGAGACGAAAGACAGTTCAATTTAGATGATTTATCTCCTTATCATGAAAATGTGTTGTGCTAAAAGTTTTCGTTAGTTGCAGTTGCTTAGAAGTTAGTCGCTCAAAAATGAATTTCATCCTCTAACTTCGATTGTTTTTTAACCTAAGCTGTGACACCTCGTTGGAAAGCTGTCATCGTTGTATTCTCTTCACCCTCCCAGTGAGTTGTCCTCCCGTTGGTGTGGCGTGGGATTTGGAGAGGGTGCCAGCTCAGGTTTCGTCCTCGTCATCTGACCGCGAGTTCAAAATTACGAGGTCCCGTCCCAAAATAGCCCTCGTTGTTGCTTCAAAACAGGACGTTAATATAACTAAACCAAACTAAACCGAAGTTCACCTTTACACACTCCATGGACATAACTTGCCAGTTCAAAATCAATCAAAATTACTCTAATTATCGTGTTCCAAGATACGCAAGAGCGAATCGCTAGACTCCATTTGCCTCAGCTGAGCTGAGGTTCTGCATGTATACAATTGATTTTGACGCGTTTGTGTATGTTCTTTTCCCTCCAATTTGAATCCTTATACGACCATTTCTTTCTGTAGTGGTAGTAATAAAACACTTTGGTACTTGGATTAATTTGAAAAGAAATTCATTCGGCTTGTTGGATGGATTTTAATGGCAGAGTGTCTCGAGCAACAAAAGTATTTGTCTCTATACTAAAAGAAAATAACCGTATAAGACAAGTGAGATGAAAAACCTGGTCTTCTTCTCAATCCTACAACATCTCTCAAGTATCTTGTGAACGATAACAAACACGGTGGATGGCTCATGTCTATGTCAGGGAGTAATGTAAAGGTGAACTTCAAGTTTAGACTGATTTAGTGGACTGTAACACGAGGCATGTGAACTGTTGAACACGTCGACGGTGGCTGAGCGAGCGCTCTCAAACTTCACGCCACTGTGCAAGGAAGAGTACTGAGAGGGTGAAGAGCCAAGCTTTCAACGGTAAAACAATCGGTCCAGAAGGATGTGGGTACTGACGACCGCTTTAAAAGCGGCTTTGCAACTAACGAAAACAGCACCGGCATTTTCGTTGATAAGGGGAGACAAATAAATACTGAACCGAACTGTCTTCTGTCTCAATCATGTATCGGAAAATGATTTCATTCTCACCATTCCATCACTAACCGAGATTAACCCGATCTGAAACTCGACAAAATTTTCACTCTGTTATAACAGTACTTGCCGTTTATTGCTTCGTCAGAATAAATTATGAACGCTCGCCGATTTATTACTCGTCCCCGAAGCATAGACTAAATTCTGAGGTAGTTCAGGCCTAGACAAAATTCAAAAGAAAAGAGCCAGAAAAACTGGTATAAAAAAATGATTTTCAAGCGTAGTAAATATTTTTAGAATATTCAAAATAATAAAAGTAATTGTGCCTATCAATTTCATTTAAATATGTTAGTAATTTTGTACGACTTTTTTTTCGCGAATGATTCAAAGTCGGTGCGCAAATGAATAAAATCGACCAGTCGGCAAAAGCTCTATTGACGGAGTAAAGCTGTTTGGAAGGAAGGAAAATGTGAAAGTAATGATGCCATTTGTTAAAATCGAAGCGGGCTACCCGATTTAGTTGATAATCGCGATAGCACGACTGGCATGGCGCGTTAGCTGAAGCGCCGTCTGGCGCTTCACCAGTCCGGCAGCAATGTGTTCTGCTTGTCTCTATTTGTCGTTCTTTACCTCAGCTATGATATTTACGACACTAAAATTTTTGAAAACGCTAAATCACCAGCAATAGCCTGTGTTTGTAAATAGTAAAATTTCGGCGCCAATAAAGAATCGCAGCAGTATAAACAACGTTTTTTGTATTACTAAAAGTTTGAAACACCCTGACAGACATGTCTTTGTGTATTGAATTTTCGCTTCAACAATCGCAACAGTATAATAGCTCGTCAGCCAGCCGCAAAGTTTTGCAGCACTTACCAGCAGTATAATAGTGTTTTATTGACTTGCTGCGGGAATCACGGCATAATGTCGTTTGACTTCTTAAGAAGAAACACCCTGTCCCGCAACGACGCTATTGATGGTTTGTGACTTACTAAGGTTTCGAGAAACGCCTGTAAAGTCGGTATGTGTTTCTGACTTTACTACGCCTGCTGATGGTTTTGTGACTTTGCTAAAACTTGGCTTTCCTATTAATCACAGCCAGTGTAATAATATTGTTTGTGACTGCTAAAATTTCGAACGCCTATTGGAGATCGCAAGCCAGTATAAATATGGTTTTGGCAACACTGAGGCTTTTGAGCTGTTTTGTGACTTTGCCTTCCGGAATCGGCTACAAATATCCCCTGCAATGACTACCAATAATGTGTTTGGCAACTTTACTAACCCTATGAAGGTAATATGATGGTTTATGACTTACTAGTTTGAAACGCTCTGTGGCTATCGCTGTGTTTAATGACTTTGCTGGGGACGCGAAGCATACTGTGGTATCATGGTTGTGGCTGCCAAGGTTTTTTGAAACGCCTGTGAGATCACGCGACGGGCATCAATGTTCGTTCCGAATATGACGAACGAACTCTGACCGCCGAGTGAGGTCACCACCGCTGAAGAGAGCGCCGCCAGTCCGGCCGCCCGGGAGATGAACTTGCCAGAACTTCAGTAGCAGACGCCCGACACCGGCAACGACCAGAAGAGAGGAGAACAATCGGTGGTTTTGAGACTCAGAAGTCGAGCGACAACAGTGATCGCGAATGACTACTGCGTGATGGTAGCCAGTTTGGTGCGCAGCGATGTTACTGAAGCGTCTTGCGCATCTTATTCGTCTAAAAGTGGAATATACTGCTGTCAGGTCGTTAGTCGGTTGAAAATGCTGGAAGTGTCGGTGTGATTCATTATTTAGTTTGTCTTACTCTTTCGTCTGTTTGAAAGAGGCTGATTTTCGAGTGAAGGTGACTTTTGAAATTTGAAAAGCAGACAACATCCAATGAGCAACGAAACTTACTAGATTCTCGCTTTGAAAGCGAGCCGCTGATTTGGCTACCACTGTATACCTCGCGACGAGCCTACTCTTCAGCTAAAGACCGTGAGCATCGTGCGCAGAGACTATTAAAAGCACTGCGCTCAAAACTTAATCATTTTCGATGACAACCATCTTCTTGACGTTTCAGAAATGACTGTCTGGCTGCATCACCCTAATTTCATTTTGCATTTGATCGAAAAGAAAAGGGTACGATTGAGAATGTTGGCGGCAATCGGCTGTAATCCCTAGATTCTCTAATAATTCTAGAAAGAAGAAAAAAAAATAATTTTAAAATGAAATAACGCCGTTTATACTTCTTTCCATATAAAATGAAGTATAAATAGAAGAAGGCGTATAATCGAAATTTTAATAGTAACTTGACAACCCATTTAATATCTGAGGCCATTTAGCTGTAATTTTAAAGAATACTATGTATATGTAACCTTGTATAATAATAATCAATAAATAAATTTTGGAAATTAGCGGTAAGCGAAAAGAGTATACGCTGATTTGTGAATGCAGTGAAGCATTAATCTTGTCATCGTCTGATATCTTATTAATATTAAGTACGACATTATGAATCAGTCAGAGATTGCTACTGACTAACGACGAGTTCAGTTTTTTTCAATACTCTGAGGAGGGTGAGAACCTTTCATCGCCAGCAGAGCCCACCGAAACATTTGTTTTCTGACCAATGAGCTTCAGTGATGATGCATTATCACGGTCACACGCAAAGAAGGAAACTCCTGAGAAAAAAGCCTCAGTTTTACTCGGCACAGGCTCTTTATTATAACGGCTTTTGCTCGCGAAGCGCTAAATGTAACCATTCTTATGACGGCTTTTAGCTCGTGTGACCAGCTTCCTCATAAACAGAAACGATTTTTTATTGCTGAACCCAGTTCGAGGGGCTATCGCAAGGCATAGGCGCGAAACTACGACTTAATAATGAGAACATGAAGCGACAACTTACTGCTTCTTATTTAAAACAACAAACAAGATAGGCCCACACAAATGACCAATGAGCTTTCGCTAAATCATCATTTGTATCCCGAATGTGTTGCCATCTGGTCCCACCAGCTAACCAGTTAAACGGATTGCGTAACACTGATGCTCTCAGTGTCTTATTGGTGTGAAGGCGAGAGCGTTTTCAGGCGGCACAAATAATGGTAGCAATCTGACAAAGGTTTGTGTTACTATGGAATGCCAGGCTGGTGCAGGGAACTTTCACTATTTCTGTGAATTAGCAGGTAAGCGATTGTTGAACCGAATGCGCCGCTAAATAATTTTGAACTCGCCGCGGCAACTCTTTCGAGAAAACTACGTCGCCTGGTACTATTTTATGAGATGTTGAGAATATAATATTGTTACGTATGTTTTTCCCCATTTTACTGAACAATGACTGTGTTTTGCGACATTAAAATATCTGGCACATCGTGGAGAAAGCTGTACAACTCGAAGACTAACGAGACTACTTCTACGTATTGACCATATGCCGCCAAAGTTATAAGCATTGGGCGGTTAAGAAAGGGCACCGAAATTTCAATCGTAAACATTGACGGGCAAAAAAAACTAATGAACAACGCTATACATTCAGGGGTGACAGGGTATAATGAAAACATCGTATCGACACTGCACTGACAATGACGCACATTTGGCTGTGCGGTAATTTTAATTTATGGATCTAAAATCGGCGCATATGTTCAAAACAAAGATCATGAGCCATTACGCATTTCAATTATCTTCTTATGTTGCATGTCGATACTAAATAAAATATTCTTTCCGCGATGACGCATCAGGCGAAAGTGAGCGGCTAACTGTTTTCAGACGGCCTTCATTTGAACGTACCATCCGAGCGGCACCCATCTATTGCGTCTCGTCCGTGGAAGCGTTATCCATGAAAGGCTGTCACATAAATTTTCATTTTTCTGCTCGGCGAAGAAGACCTTCTTGTCGTGGCTTTCAGCGGCCATTCCATTACAAAGTGGGCATATCGTCATTAATGGCATTGTTCGTTCGGTACGGACAACATCTTGTAATTAAATCAAGCATTCCATTACGGGGCCAATTATCTTGATAATTAGCTGGCATTGTTCCATTACCAGGGCCGATCTTGTCATTGATAAACGTGTTTTCATTACAGTGACAACTCTTGTCGAGTGAGCAAGCATTGATTTCTTTACAGTTGATTATCTTGACCATTAGCTCAGCGTGTTTATCACGGTGTGGTAAATAGCGTGTTTGACCTGAGATTGACCAGTACTGACGGTAAGTAGCGTGATTTTGTACAGTTGATTATCTTGTCATTAGGCATTGATTTCCATTGCAGCTTTTCTGGCACCTTTATTGGCGCTTTGGCGCGTTGCATTGTTTTCGCGGTGGCTGCATTGGCATTTTTTTTGCGCGTCCATATTTTTTTTGCTTAGCAGCAAACCCGTATACTCAGGAGAGCCAGCTGATGTAAAAATTTCAGTTCCAATACCAGTATTCACAAAGACGACCGGCATTGCGGAAGCTGGGTATTTCGTCTTTGAAAGGCGAAAATGATGATTTACTACTGAAGTGATATTTTTTAACTTGAATATTTCAACAATATTGGTACAGCAACGAGTTCAATATATGAGAATATGCATATATATCAAATTAAATGCATAATTTAAACCCAACCATTTCGACGACAACTTTATTCGAAGGCCAATACATTATGCTGCACTATCGAGAATTTCTTGAAAGTAAAAAATGTAGTTTTTTGCACTGTGCTCAATCCTTTATATCTAATAGCATTTGCAACAAACGGCTAATTTCAAATGAAAACCTTGATGAGCTTTTGAAAGAGGCCCTATTGATCTTTCTGGAAAAACCAGCTCTTCGAAAAATAACGTCGATATCAATAACTTTCTGGGCTATCGTTTTAATACTTCGGTCATCATTTAATATGGACGACATAATGGGCAAAAAGTTAAATGGAAGAAGGCGATAATTTGTTTCGAGGTTTAGTTCCGGTATAATGCTAATTCAATTCTACCAAATATTTGGTACTTAATAGACAGAAGAACTGTTGTATGAGAATTGCGTAGTAATTTTTTAAAATAACGAAAAGTCTTACCATGTTTTAAAAGCAGGTTGACATTTCTTATTCGCGTTTGCAGTGTTCAGCGAACCGGTATAAACTCACGAAAACCGGCTGTTGATAAAATGAAGCAGAGAGTGCAGCTCTGTTGACCTTGTTGAGAAATACCGATATCCATTGCCTTCATGCTTTGTATGAATGGCCTTCACGCCAAGTATTACTATACAATCGAGGCAAACCGCAGCCACCACTTGCCTCGATAACAGCTCATAATAAGACTTGAAGGTAAAAGAAATGATGGCTATTCTTGAGGAAATACTATTGTGTTCCTCTGATAAGGAAAATTGTTGGCCACATTGCTGAAATAAACTGTGGAGCTGTTTGAGGAGCTGATGACCAAAATTGTCGATGAACGTGCTCAATGGGGCCAATATCATTGCGAAATAACTCAGCACCACCGAAGTAATCACTAAATGACGTTGAGCGTCGAGGAAAAATATTTGAAAGCCATCATGTTGGATGAAAAGAAACCGAAAACTAAAACTTTTCTGAAAACAACGGGGAAGAAGAAAATGACCGTGCATAAAATATGCTGCTGATTTCGCCATAATTCTGTGCAATTCGGAAATCAAAAATATTTTGCTTTTAGTATATGGTTGAAAATCGATGAATCTGGGCAACCATTTCATAGACGATCTACAAAACAATTCCGCGAATGGAGTTACATTAAGAGCCTTTCCTCTGGAGTTTAAGGTATTGCTCTTCGTTTCAAACTCATGGTCGATAAGCCAGAAGGAGAGATGTGAACATTTACTTTTGAATAACGGAGAAAATTTTTCGTGCCGCCGACATTGTTTGTTTGCCGATGCACCGGCATACTGTTGCTCATTTGTATATACTCATTTGATTGAATATTACAGTAGATAATGGTTTGGAAACTAGCGATATTCTTGAAGCGATTTCAATGACGGTAACTATGCGAAGACACTGGATTCATTTATTTTTCATTCTCTTCTGTGTTGCTGGTGCTTTCCAATATCGAACGAAATGTTTTTCTGGAAACAATGGTTCCCTTTTACGTCTGTTTTCATGGTTTGTGCTTTCCCTATTGTTCGGTTATGTCGAAAAGCGAGAAGCAACGAGGGAATACGCAGCACAGCCCGTGCGCACGAACTGAAGCAGCGTATCAAATAACGCTGGACGCGGGAGACCTAGCAAGCGGCGAAGTGGGCTGGCGGCAATAATTGCGCCAGAAAAGCTGACGGAAAACGTACGCACCATAGCTTCTGGTTTACCTTGCTTCTCTGTCGTGCGCATTTAAAATATCCGGGTGATTGAAAAATTCGACAGGCTTCTGTTAATTATTTGCTTTGCTGCAGCAGAGTCTGTGCAGGCGCACGGGTTTGGTTGTTGGGTTCGTTTGTTGCGTGAGTTCTTAACTCCCAAGCAATCGAGGGAGTACCGGGCTCTTCGATAACCGTAACTTCTTTGGAAATATCCGAATCGGCAGTTATGCGCTCAGTGCGTGTTAAATTTGCAAAACTACGATCTCGACGTCTGACGTTTGCCGACGGCTGCATCGCGTGTAAGCATTCAAGCGGTCATGGTCGCAAAATAATCTAAAACTCACGCAATTTCAACTTTAACTCAATAATTTCAAAACTTATCTGTGCAGACCACCAGAACTGAATCAACTCACGGCTATTCTGCATACATAACAAATTCAGTGAAGACATCATTTCTGACGTGGCTTTGGGAATACTGACGATTTGCGCTGCTGTTTTATTTCGTTTGAAGATGAAGAAGATGATGATACTGTTGTATCTGGCGTGCGGTGACCGTCGGTATTCCCCAGGCGCATTGAGCGAAATAACGCCGGTCCCTAGACGAAAAATTCGCTAACTACGAAGACATTACCTATGAATGTATTCTTAAGGCTTGTAATGCGCGACTTGCGTTCATCGGCATTACCTAGTGGCGTATTGTACTCTCCAAACGTCGTGACACGACCAGACGACGATCGGCGTTTCGGCTTGCATGAAGGCGTGCTACGTCATCGTTAAAATGCGCCCGGTGATTTAATTTTCTGCTCGGTTTTCCGTCGCCATCGTGGGCAACTTCGGCAGGCTATTAACAATTCGTGACGATCACAACCTGGTGGTTTTGAAGGTTCATCGCGGCACCAGCGGTCTTTGTGCACTGGTACGTATTAAACCAGTTGATTGAGTGGTTTTAAAGTCGGCTTGCCTGCCCCATATTTTGTTAGTGAAATTTTCTCAAACATGGTGCGTGTTTCTGTAACAGGAAAACTGCTAATGCTGCGCAACGTTGTCCGACTTTTGTGGTAATTCGAGAAGCCACAACCAGTCAACATGAACTCGACATTCTGCCAGAAGTATGCGTTGAAAAGTATCGCCAAGCCAGAGACTCTTTACATGTCAAAATAATTAAAGTCGAAAATGTATACGAAACGCATAACCGGGATAAATGAGGCAACGTTGAAGACACAGGAGCAACGACAAAATCGGCACAGTTGACATCGCATAATGAGGCGCATTTTATTTTCGGAAGGTTCTTGTTGACCATGGTTGCAAAATAGTAATGTTGTATGCAGTCGAATATCCATGAACGCGACGGTCGCTTATTACGAGTAGTGTTGAACGGCACCTGCGGTAAATGAAACGTCATAATGCTGACTCTGTCGAGAGAAAGTTCAACAGGGGTCTCGTGAGCTCCGCTTAAATCGCGAAGCTCGGCACATTCGTATGAGCTGTGCTCTCATGAAAAGTTGAGCAGAAGCGTGCATCTTCTTGGCGACCGCTTCCTGCGCTTGCAACTGATGCGCACCTTGAGCCGACAGCTCCCCACCACGCCTGCCATACCGGGCCGCCCAACAAACAGAAGGTGACGTCCCCGGTGAAGTGAACTCCTTTCCGCCAGGCCCGGTGTTGTCGGCATTAATGAATGATCGCAAAATATGATTCAACTGGCGGCCCATCACTCCTTCTTAATTGAAGTTCTGGCTTTTATTAGCAGTGTCGCAGGCGTTAAAATATCGAGCGCGATGAAAAAGGCTT
The DNA here is from genome assembly GCA_013235015.1 of Araneus ventricosus. Taxonomy (NCBI): domain Eukaryota; kingdom Metazoa; phylum Arthropoda; class Arachnida; order Araneae; family Araneidae; genus Araneus; species Araneus ventricosus. The sequence goes on from BGPR01005804.1 coordinate 49,556, forward strand.
TCTTTGGCTATTGAACTGCTCAGGCTTTCGGTAGTATTCGGCGAACCATTGAGCTGGCGGGCGTCTTTAAATGAAGATGAAATGATGCGACGTATGTTCTTCACAGTCCCGTGACGTCAGGGCGCGGGTGTCGGGCCTGTATTTTCGAGGTGCGTCGCTATCGTATTTTTTTAAGAGGGTAGTCACGTTGCGACCGAACCGGCTCATGTTGGCGACGGTAACGACCACTCATGCCGCACATAAACCGCGACCCCTTGTTTCGTCGCGATATAGCCTTTGGCATGACATTTTTTTTGTTGAGCTGGCGCATTCCCCCAAAATTGTAGTGAAATACGTTCTTTGGCAGCAAACGTTTTCTCAATCTGACAAAAAAATTAACACCATACCCGTGGTACGTAAAGCGGACTGTCGCGTTGGCTGGCGGTGGCCGTTTTCCTGACATTATTAGTACGACTTCGACGGCAAGTGAACGGCATGAGCAGTAATTTTTTTAATTTTTAGTAAAATTATTTTAATTGAAAGTTTCTTCTCTTTCCCCGAGATGAAACTCTTATTGTCAGCAGCCATCTGTGTGCGAATAAAATAAAAATTGCTGGTAGTAACCCGAGTAACGATTTTTGATTTTGCGGCAAACTTGCGCCCAATCTGCAGAAGCTTGCTGGTCGACACGTTGGAAGTGCTGAAGCGAGCAAGTTCGCGAAGCGGCAATGCTGCGCGTACTGCACGGCGAGCTGTCGTCAGCTTCATTGCGAAACGTAACGAAAACAGTGAAGACTATAGTTAACCTGCAGATCGGGCCAGTTTATTTCTCGGGAAAACTCCTGTAAGTGTCGAACCCGGTACGCTCACTATGATTTCTCCCCGCTCCGAGTGACATCATCAGCCTGGTGATCTGGTCGAGAAGGTAGTTGAATAGTCGTCTTTGGCTTTCATATTGCGTTCGCGGCACGTAAGGACAGAGAACCACAAAATCATGATTCTTTAACTAATTGAACTTTTTTCGAATTTATGAAGTAAAATATTGTTCCAAATAGTCAGTCAGCGTCGGTTTATAACGCGAATATACCTATGTGCGTAACTTTTAATAATTTAATCTGTTTAGGTGTTTATTCAAGAACGTTTTTAGTAAAACAAATAAAGAATATAAAATAGATGAAATGATTGACAACTATATTCTATAGTGCTGTTGAGAACGTCGAAATTGCTTTTTTGAAGCAATTTTTTGGAATATAAAGCTATGCGAATATGAACACTTGCGCTTAATAGTGCTCTGCTTTTAATAGAAATATTTTTTTTGTTTTCATTTATTGATGACATTTAAAAGGAATAATGGACGAATCATGACTCCTTTGTTGGTTTTGTTCTGAAAAGGTAACGTGATTATAATAATCGTATATTTTAAACGTAATATTTATTCAGTGAAATTTTAAGGTGGAAATGAGCATTATCAGATTAAATAGCGGGCTTTCTTTAATTATGAAAGATAATAAGTAGGCACATTTTTTTATGTTTGTAAACGCCAGCAAAAGAAAGATAAGGTAAATGACGACGCGGCAAAATTGCGAATATCGACGCGGATCGAACGAAATGAATCTTGCGGCGGTTTTGGCGCCCCATGTCACGAATGGTGGCGATGATTTAGAAGGAGGCATTCGCAATGTCCATGGCCGCCAACTTCATGAGGATCTTCTCGATGGAACACGGTTGATAAATGGGCTTTCAGGCTCCTTCCATATTGTCGAATATCTCGTTTTGCGGCGAACACTGGCGAGCATTTGGCACGGCTGTCGCCAGTCATGTGCCGAAAACGTATTGGCATCTATGCGAAGCGGTATTTAACGAGGCGAAAATGCCGACGCCCAGTAATTGATAAATAACTGTTTTCCTTTCACGTGAACCTTTGTTCCGCATGAACTTTATTGTTGAATATTCATTGTTAAGGCTGGCTGTCAGCTTGTAACCGTGATGCTCTTTCCGTTGAACTCTGTAATTGTTCGATAAGCTCGGACGCTGGCCAGTTAAGTACGCGTAATTCAGAGGCTCGTGGTATTTTACACGGCAATTGCCGCTATGAAAATTAAGCAAACCTCTTTTTTGTTCACGGAAGCCAAATCATTGCCATCGAACGCGACTCCTACGAGGCGAAGTTGAGGGGCACAAGCGGGCAAAACTTCCCGTCAAGTCATCGAACGAAGTTTAGCATCGAGAAAGATCTCTGCGCCAACCCTCGGCCGATCTGGCCTCGCAAAATAACGAAGGAACTCACGGACCGGGAACGACGACATTCGGTAAGCCTTTCCCGACGGCCGAAGCAGAACCAACCGAACTCTCGTGCTGGAAGCGGAGGTCGGCGAAGTGACTCGGGCAACTCGCCGATCTACGGAAGAGAATCAAATGATCGGTGGTAAAAACGCGAAGGCAAAAGAAGGCAGGAAAAAATCGCTGTTCACACCGACCGACTGGCGCCAACAGATGATCGCTTACGACCCCGGTATCGTCGGCAGGTTTCAATGTGGTTGCGTCATCTGCATGTTTTCTCGTATGTCAGCAGCAATTCGTATTTTCTTTGCGGCGACATCCGTATCTCGGCACAGCATCGGGGTGAACTTACATTTACGTGGTACGTACCGAATTGACTCTTTGACTGCATTCATTAGTGTCGGTTGTTGTAATAAAGCAATAAATAACCTACACTCCCTGGGACATAATACTTGCCGGTTCAAATCCAATCAAAATTACTCTAGTTATCGTGTTCACAAGATGACCTGAGACAGATCGCTCGGAAACGCTCTCGGGCGTTTTTAGCGGTTACATCGTAATAGTAATTTGCGCTTGTCACCCCTAAAGTAACTGTCACGAGTTTTGAAACACCCTGTAAAATGAGTGCCCAAATGAAAGTGCGACTGTGGGACATTCATTTTCCTTGCCATTGATTATTTTTTCGAAGGGGCAAGAGTATCCTATTTTTACCCCAGTGTACCCCCGTGTACGTACTTCTTTGTGCATGTCGTGGAGCGTCTTGAGGTCCTCCAGGTACTGCACCCTCTTCTGGAGCTTGCTGTTGGTGTCCCGGAGCTCGCTGAGCTGCTCCATCAGCTTGCACAGATTGTCGAGGTGGTCGAGCCCCACTTTGCTGACCGTGGGCGGGGCCGCAGGGCTCCTGGTCCTCGTGGTCATCGAGTCGGCTGACCGGTGGTGCTCCGAAGGGGGTATCGAGGAGAGGTACTGTATGAAGGCCGCTTCCGATTTTAGAGCTTCGTCCATCGACGCCCTGGAAAGGAATGTGTGATTTTTACACATTTTTATTGAACTTGACTTGTTTCATGTTTGTAAGAATGGATTTTTGTAATCAATTTATCATTCACTCTCTGACTGGCTTGAATTTTGAATTTTGTACAGTTACGTGTTTTCTATGAGAATACATAAGTTTTAAAATGAAAATCTGAAAATTTAATCGATTGAGTTAAATTAAATTTGCATTCTGCATGAGTGGTACAGTGCGCAACTAAACAGATGGGAGAGTCGGTGTAACTCGGAGAATTATAATCGGATCTTCACAAAACTGGTGTCGATGGAAATGTCTCGAGGAGGGAGTTATAATCGGATCTTCACAAAACTGGTGTCGATGGAAATGTGTCGAGGAGACGGGTTTATATGGAATATTCGCCTCAAGACATTTCCATCGACACCAGTTTTCTGAAGATCCAATTATAACTCTCCGAGTTACACCGACTGTCCAATTTATTTAGTTGCACACTGTACCATCTGGTTGAAAATTAAAGAAAAAAATTAATATGAAGATTTTATAATAATGAATTATTATATATATTGTGGCCCAATACTTAATTGCTAAACCTTTAGAGATAGGCGTATGCTTACGAATGGGATAGGGCTATAACCCATTATCTGACAATGCCCCTTTTTGGGATGCTTGTTTAATTTTTATTTTCGCCTAAACGGTGCTATTTTTAGCTTTAATTGTTGCATCTGAATGTTCAGCTGACTGCGATAAAAGGTACAAATCCCTCCCCTCAAAATAATTATTTTTCTAACTACAAAAATAATTAATTCTAATTAAAAGTTAGTAATAAGTTTAAATAAAAAATCAATTTAATTAAAAATTTAATGTAATTTTTTTTGAAAAATGAAATAATAGGGCTTGGCATAGAATGGGTTAAAAAACATAAAGAATTATATTTTAAGTTGTTTGTCGAAATGTATACTGCAAAGCAATTTACGATGTTTAAATTTTTTAACTGGCCCCTGGGCCTTATTAGTCAAATTTAGTTCGCCATTTCAGGAAGAATTAAGGAAATTTCCGTAGCAGTCTGTAAACAATGGATAATAATAATGGTTAACGAACATCGTGTTTGAATAGATGCAGCTGATTAAGCTATCCCCTGCTGTCTCGTGGAACAGTTCCTCTCTTTCCGAAATCATACCTGGGCGAATACTCTCCGGTTTTCTGGAAACTTCTGTTCTGTCCATCCGAGTGGTCGGCGAAGACGGAAACCGAGCTCGCCGACGAAGAATCCAGGACTTCCTGAGAGTGGGACCTGGACATGGACTCCGATTTCCTCTCGGGGTTCGCTTTCTCCATTCTGCCCCAAGGTCTTTTGGAAAATGTTTCTGTGTTGAGAAACGGCATGCATTAGAAACAATTTTATATTCAGAAGAAAAACAACAAAAAATTAGTAGGTTTTTAGATAGTGTATCCCTCCCTAGATCGAGATAGATGCGCACACCTATAAACAAAGTTCACTTTTGAGCGCCGTTTCTTTATATTCCACAACAAGAGAGGTATGACATTTTAAGCCCCTTATTTCAGGCTATGTTTAAAAGACTGTTTTGAATTTTGTCTTTGTGGATAAATGTATTTCTTTCCAATTTGCTCCGGAATTAGTTCAGGCCTTAGAGGAAAATTCAAATTTAGACCTTAAAGTCTTTTTCCTCGATAGAAAACCTATTCTAATTTTGAATCTGCATGGGTGAAGGCCTCTGATGACATCATCCACCAGATTCTTATTCCTCCTCGTCCTTTTTCATTCGTTTTTTGTTAATATTATTGCATTTTCACCTCTATCACAATTACAATTTCCCTTAATTTGTATTTATATCTTTGTACCGAGCTATTTTTTCCTGGATGATGCTGCACTTGCGCGCACAAAATAAATTGCTTCTATTATTGTTGTTATTGTCTTTTTTAGATATTTTTCTATCCTTATACTCATATGGGTAGGGTAAATTAGCAAATGCTTCTTTTTACTTTCGAGTATATCGTCAAAAAATTCGAACTCGAGATTTTGACGAATCTCCACGTTATAGATCTCCCTGAGTCCGAAAAACACAATTTTGGAATTATGTTTGTCTGTGTGTCTGTGAACTCGATAACTCGAAAACTATGAGAGCTATGGTGATGAAATTTGGCATGTGGTCTTTAAACATAATTTGTAAGTTTCTACCAAATTTTGGACAAAATCCGTCAACGGGAAGTCTGTCTGTCTGTATGTCCGAAGTCATGCGAACACTATAACTCAAAAACTTGAATAGCTAGATGGATAAAATTTAGTACACAGTTTTATCGTCATGAATGTAGGTCCGTATAAAATTTTGGGCCAAATCCGTCAAAGGGTTGACTGTCTGTCGGTCTGTATAATTTACCATTGAAACCAATCCGCTATCTCCACGGAAGCAATTGTCTGTGCTCGCGAAAAGAGCTAATTACGTCAGTTTGTCCTTGAGACGGCAAGAGTGAAACCTAGCAGTGTGCGATAGATGCGTTTTAATCGGTACGCATCTCTTTGAATTCTTTAGCTATATATTTTTCAATCACTATAATGAAAAACCTTCTGATAGTCATTGGATTCTGGATAACAGTAGGTTCGAATTTTTTTAGCCATGCGGGGGAAGGAAAACGACACCTTTTTACTTTCTCGTATACGAAGTATACAAAGAGAAAGTATTGTAATCGTCAAAAAATTCGAACTCGAGATTTTGACGAATCTCCACGTTTTAGACCTCCCTGAGACCGAAAAACGCAATTTTCGAGTCATGTGTGTCTGTGAACACGATAACTCGAAAACTATTAGAGCTACGGTGATGAAATTTGGTATGTGGTCTTTAACCATAATTTGTAGGTTTCTATCAAATTTTGGACAAAATCCGTCAACTGGAAGTCTGTCTATTTGTATGTCCGCGGTCATGTGAACACTATAACTCGAAAACTTGAATAGCTAAATGGATAAAATTTGGTACACAGTTTTATCGTTATGAATGTAGATCCGTATAAAAGTTTGGGACAAATCCGTCAAAAAGAGGCGTTCAAATTGCATATTCAATTTCCTTTAATCCGATTCTCATGCGCATGCGTATTGGTAGCAATCTGTTATTGTTGTAAATTTTATTTACAAGAATAACTAATGTTTTCAAACATTAATTGTTAACAATTTTTTTATTGTTGTAAATCAAACCGATCTCATTATTTCAGCAAATCTTTTATTCACGCGCTTTTGCAATTGTTACGGTTGTGGTAGTATAAATTGTTTTCTTGGGAATTCAATTCCAAAGCAGAATTTTCGCTTTAGTATTCATTGCATTGCCTATTTTATCGCACCTGCTACAAAGTAATATTTTTTTGAAACGTGGCAACAGAAGGTTTGTTTGTTTTTTTGTTTCACTTTCCCGTATACGAAGTATGCAAAGAGAAAGTACTGTAACCGTCAAAAAAATTCGAACTCGAGATTTTGACGAATCTCCACTTAGAAAGTATACGAGACAGTTTAGGGGAGACCACTCCCGCTGGTTATCATTTAAAATAGCTGGAATGGCAATGCATTATTTTGAAACTATAGGTCAAAACAACGTAGTGCGATAATGTTTTAGACTTGATTTGTCTGTCCTGTTCTCGTCTGATTTCATTGCATCAGCCATTGCAGGCCGAAGTGGCATAGTGGTATGGTCTCGGCTTTGGGGCCGGTTTGCTCCAGGTTCGAAACCCAATTCCACTGAAGATACGCAGTGTATAGGGCCTGTTGCACGTTAAATCAGAAAAAGTAGACCAAACGTGCTCCCGCAAGTGCGGTGTGGAAGTTTGGAGAGGGGGTGCCAGCTCAGATGTCGTTCTCGTCATCTGACTGTGATTCAAAAAGTAGGAGATCCGGCCAAAAAATGTCATATTATTTACGTAGCCATTTTTTCATCACGCAGTTAACGGAAATAATGTCTGTCTGTCAGTATGTTTTTCCGTCCCCTTCTGTTTTATAACAACTCTTTGTCTTACTAGTTTTTTAGTTTCTCATATACGAAGTATACAGAGAGAAAGTATTGTAATTGTCAAAAACTTCGAACTCGAGATTTTGATGACTCTCCACGTTCTAGACTTCCCTGAGTCCGAAAAACACGATTTTGGAATTATGTCTGTCTGTGAACACGGTAACTCGAAAACTATTATAGCTACGGGGTTGAAATTTGGAATGTGATCTTCACATATAATTTGTAGGTTTCTATCAAATTTTGGACAAAATTCATCGACGGGAAGTCTGTCTGTCCTTGTTCATGTGAACACGTTAACTCAAACACTTAAATACCTAAATAGATAAAATTTGGCACGCAGTTTTATGATCAGGAATATAGGTCCGTATCAAATATTGGACCAAATCCGTCAAATGGTTGACTGTTTATCGATCTGTGTAATCACATACTTGTGAACACGATAACTTCTAAACCCTCTAACTTAGATAAATAAAAATTAGTATAAGGTCTGCTAATATTAATTATAGATCCGAGCCAATTTTAGTTTAAATAGGCTGAGAAAACGGTGTTCAAATTGCATATTCAGTTTCATCATCATTCTACGAGGCAAAAAATGGCATATTTGGATTCATCATCATTCTACGAGGCAAAAAAATGGCATATTCGGATTCATCATCATTCTACGAGGCAAAAAAATGGCGCGAACGATTCGCGAGTTTTGCCCACCTGGTGTTAGGGAATGGAATTCATTTCTGGCGTTTGGTTTATTTTTTTCCCCACACGTGTTAGGGCCGAGACGAGAAAGTTTTGAGGAGGCCACTCCCGCTGGTTTCCTCTGTTTTCTCAGTGAGCGAATCGCAAAATTTACGTACAGTATGCCAATCTAAAATCATTATCGTGCTAATAATGAAAACCCCAAGTTTTTGGCCGTCCTTTTTAATTAGTTATTTGACTTAATTGATTACGGATAATTCAACTTTTAATGAAGCTTTTGATTAAGTATAACTTAATTTTTGATGACTGCATCGTTTAAGTATAATTTCCAAGTGTCAAATTCTTAAGAGTTTCCAACCCGACATGATAAAATTTCGTCAGCCTTTCTCAAACCTTTTCAACGCATGTGAGATTCTTTGTTCGACAGAAAATTTTATGAGCGTACTTTTATGAATGATGGAGTAACGGAAAAGGAATATCAAGTTGGGCTTTTCATTAATTAGCAACAAATTTGCTTGAAAATGAAGCAGGAAATTATTACAAAATTGCGCATAAAGCATAAATACTATTATGAGACATGTCATTTTTTCATAAAATTTAAATTTTAACCAGGGGGAGCGTTATCCCCCAGCTATCTCGTACACGTACATTACGCGGCATTTTCTGTTAAGTTTCCAAGTAGAGTGAAGAAAATCGAGTATACGTTTGAATATCTTCTCAAATGCAGACTGGATCCGAAATTTGGCACAGACGGGCAATTGTGATGCGAAGCCTACATGCCAAATTTCATTTGACCAGCTTGATGTGGGTTTGAGTTATCGCTTTCTCATACCCAGAAAAAGAAATACCGACTAAGAGCCAACCTTTTGAGGGATATGATATGAAATTTAATACATATTTACAATTCTGATGATGAAACTATATTCCAAATTTCATCCACGTAGATTGCTTCGTTTTTGAATCATTTTATTCACACGACCATGGATGGGAATATTTCCCAATAAGGGCATCATCCAAGCTTTGATAGAAGTCCACAATTTTGGAGCACGTGCCAAATTTCAACTTTCTAGCGGGTAGCCTTTTTGAGTAACCGTATTCACAGACAAACAGACATAGTTCAAAAAATGGTGTTTCTGGACTTAGAGAGATGTCAAAAGTGGAAAATTCATTAAAACATCGATATCGAATTCTTTGACGTTCTTTCCCTTTTTGTACTTCATATAATAAAAAGTCAGTGAAATATAATTATTGAACCAATAAATTCAAAGTAAATCTAAGGTTTTGTAAAACATGAATGTGAAACTACTAATATAATAGCCTAGATCTGTCTCTCGGTAGCGTTCTGCCGTCACCAATGATAAAACTCGTGCCATAGCACTGCGAGACGTTAAACAGCATTATTTCATTGTTAGAGAACCTAAATTTCAGTCATTTTAAATTTAAAAGAGCGATCGTCGTTCTAATTTCAAATTTAATAGCTCTAAAATAGCAAAATAAAATTTTCTATCGATTGAAAAAAATTTATCTCGCTATGATCAATAGTTCCCGAGAAATTTTAAATTATATTAATCATACATTTCAAATCAATTTCCGTTTTTTAATAGAAACTAGTAAATCACGTCAGTGGTATATCATGAGCGTGATATTGTTTGGACGCCACGATGCATCTGATTATTTATTGCAATCGTGATGATATAATTTGATAATATTTTTTGGCAACTTTTGACAAGCAGATAAGTGCTTTGGAAGAAGTGTAAATAATATGTAAATAAAAAAAATATTTCCTGTCATAAAACATATGTTTATTTTGTTTGTTTTCAATCAATGTTAAAGATTTCTCTCGCATATATATCTATTTAAACACGTCAAATTTGACGGAAAATCTCTCGAATGAAGAGGCAATTTGCATCCATTATACCATGACGGGTGATTTTCTAGTGAATAAATAATAATTGTGGAATGGGTTCAGTATTCAAGAAATTATGTAGAATTGAGCTGATACACAAACCATTACATCACTCTGAAAATTTTTATCGTTGGCATGCCAGTTCGTTCTGTGATGTATAAACATAATAAGCCTTTTGACGTTGATTAAATAAATAAATTCTCAATTATAAAAACTTATACATAAAAATAACTTACGATAGAATTTTTTTGTGTTAAAATGTTGGTTTACTTTGAATCTTGTTTGAAGTTTTAGTTCATCAGAATCTAGAAAAGAAAACAAATTTGAGCCATTATTAAAAAAGAATACTTTTCATAAACAATATAACAATATATTTAGTTTAAAAAAGCATACACAAGGTGATGCGGAACTTCACCACCACACTTCTAAGGGTGATCGCACGCGCCAAGACAAACAAATTTTGTAATAGAGCATGGGGTAGCAACCACTATTGGGGGTAGCGGCGCTACCACCAGTAGTTGTTGCTTCATTCATCGCCGGTGAATATAGCAAAAGAAAGGAATATAGCAGACAACGTATACAACACAGGTTTAATCGAACACAAATTCTTAATATCACAACACAGTTGCGTGTATAACAACATGCGAAGCGTGCATCGCTTCGAAAATCAAGTCTTTTGAACACTCACTTTAAGTTACCCCAAAGATTTGTTGCTAATATGTCGCCCAATATACCGTTTCATGTTGCGTACTGCTTTTAATGTGGTTATGCGTGTAATTGTGATGTTACGAATTTGCAATCCATTAAATCGGCAAATCCCATTTATCTGTTCTCTGCTGTCCGTTTGTAAACGCGCTAACTTGAAACAGAAACCAGCCAGAAGAATACAATTCTGGCTTTCAATTTGTGTTACATTAAACCTGTATTGTACACTTTATCTTGTGTATCCTTTTCTTTTATTTAACCCGTTCAAGGACCAGTGAAAGAGAAAGAAGCGCTTCCCCAGGCCCGCGCGCTCCGGAAAGATACGTACGCACGGGACTGGGCGATTTTCCCGTTAAGCCTAATTTCGTTTAAAAATTCATATAAAATCATTACCGCAAGTAAATACGCTGAAGTTTACAATTTATTATCATTGATAGTTTATTCGAATATAATGTGATAAATTTTCATGATATTTAAAAAAAACAATTGAACTAAAGTAAAATTTATCCCAAAAATACAAAATACTATCTAACGAACTCCAAACTGCAAACGATAATTTCTACTCCAACCCCTAACCAATAAACATTCCATCGTTTCATCATGTCATCAAAATATTAAAAAAAATCCCGTGCAAAATAAATCATATCTCTTTAATTGCGCAATCCTCTCCAAAGAACCGAACACGCGCAGTTGTTTACTTAATCAAATAGCCCTGATACAAAAAGAAAAACACGGAACCGAAAGTACATACTGAAGGTCAACACTCTGATGCAACATTATTCGAAAAAGTAACGGTTTTTACCGCCATCCATTTCCGTTTAAAAATACAAATAAAACGTTCAAGTTGCGATCACATATATGAGATGATGGGTTGTAGGGCACGGAGAGAGTGATCACATATATGAGACGATGCACGGAAAGATTAATCACATTTATGAGACGATGGGCTGTAGGGCACTGAAAGAGAGATAACATATATGTGATGATGAGCTGTAAGGCACGGAAAGAGTGATCACATATATGAGACGATGCACGGAAAGATTGATCACATTTATGAGACGATGGGCTGTAGGGCACTGAAAGAGAGATAACATATATGTGATGATGAACTGTAAGGCACGGAAAGAGAGATAACATATATGTGATGATGAGCTGTAGGGCACGGAAACAGTGATCACATGAGACGATGGGCTGAGGGAACGCAAAGAGTGATCACATATATGAGACGATGGGCTGCAGAGAACGGAATGAGTGATCACATATATGAGACGATGGGCTGTAGGGCACTGAAAGAGAGATAACATATATGTGATGATGAGCTGTAAGGCACGGAAAGAGTGATCACATATATGAGACGATGAGCTGTAGGGCACGGAAACAGTGATCACATGAGACGATGGGCTGAGGGAACGCAAAGAGTGATCACATATATGAGACGATGGGCTGCAGAGAACGGAAAGAGTGATCACATATATGAGATGATGAGCTGTAGGGCACGGAAAGAGTGATCACATATGTGTGATGATGGTTCTGAACGGGTTAATTCCCTGTTGAGATAACTCTTTGCAGCAATCCCATATTCTATTGCAGAAGTTGTTTGCCTTGACGGGTACCATCACCCCTAAAAGTTTGTCATTTTAATTCTCAATGTTTAGGAGCTATTTTTGGTACCTCAAGATAAGGAGGTAACGACCATTTTAAAAGAAATATTTTATTTGTAATCTCTAAATATTTCAATGTTTTATTTTTTATTGAAAAATGCATTCAGCATATAAATCTGAATCGGACAATTTCAGTAATAATAATTCGCAATCCACACACAAAAATCCTTGCTCATTTCGCATGTTGGCCAATTCCTTTTTTTCTCAGTAAAGAGATAAATGCTAGTTTCTTCCGTAAAAAACTTTAAAAAAATAAAAAAAAAGGTTTTAAAATTACGATTTTATTGAAATACTAAAAAGCAGAGATTTGAATTATTTTCTAAAGTTTAGTCCTTAATTTATAATTCATTATTATAAATACTTCGGAATCTTATAATCAATTTTTCTAGACTTTACCACTTGTACGGAATGAAGATTAAATCGAAATTATCGCTTACAAAACAATTAGGTTCTGAAAGTGTTAAACTGAGTGAAAATTCGATTACAAGTCAGGATAATTAAAATTGCGTAAAAAGGCATCTTGATTGACCGTAACGGTTGTAAAATGGGAAGGAAGAAAGGAAATTATTAAATAGTTCAAAATGGTTGTTGATTTGTTAACG
>BGPR01005804.1:75434-88392 GCA_013235015.1 Araneus ventricosus
TTTAAAGTGCTCCACTAGTGTGACGCCTCTAGGTGATCACCACAGTCGCCTAATGGTAAAACCGACTCTGACAAAATGCAGTGATAAGACTTTTTTTACTCATGGGTGAGGCTTTCACTCAGCTTACGTAAGTGGATAATTGTTGTGACTACGGCCTTTACTTACTCTAAAATAACGTCCGAGCCGAAACGTGTTCGCTACTAGAGTATTGCAGATGCAAACTCTCTTGTCCCATGGAACTTTCGAGTATGATTTTAATTTCAATCTTCAAACGAACTTCTCGCTTGCCGTGGTCCAAGGAATTTTAAATAAAATGCTCAAACCAGGATACTGCAGGAAAGCTAGATGATTGACGAAAGTTGTTTTATAATGAGGTCAGCAGTATCCTTAATGAGGAAGATTTTTATTTTCGTGCTAAGTTTGATCTGCAAAAATAAGAAAGATCTTTATAAAAAGAGAGATAATCTTTTTTATACAAATATTCAAGTGTTTATATAATTGTAATCAATTCGGCGCTCCCCTAAAGCCGTGAATTCTGGCATTTTCCAGTTTTCCGCCCTATATTTACGCCACTCTGTCTCCACACTAAGAAGGGAGTGAATCTTAGCAATGCGCACGTTGAACTGGTAGTGGAACAACGCAAGAGCAAAGCCCTCACAAACAGGTAGCACAGTTGCCCGAGTTCACAGGTTCAACAAGAGAACCTCAACATGAAAGCAGTTTCGTAATACAAGGATAGATGCGGTACTTATGCGCCAGCACAAAAACAAGTTAACGGACCGATTACGTTATGTAAAAGAAAGCACACTAGAGAAAACTCCATTTACAGAGTGCTGACAAACACACAAGAACAAAAGTCACAAATGAGTAAAATAAAAAAAAATATATTGCAGCAAAAGTACAAGAGAATACATAAATTTATGCTCTAAGTTAGTTGGTTGGTTGATTGTTTTTGCAGGATTTATTAGCGCTCAGAGCCAAATTTAGCTAATCATGCCAAAAGTTAACGCTAAGACTCAAAAACGCCTAAAGCTTTATTATTACTATTATAAGTACAGAGGTAGCTTCATAAGAAATATATGAAAAGAAGAGATTCATATAAAAGGGATTTGTCACAAGCAGAAATCTCCCTTCAAAATTATTAAAAGCGCATGGAACTGTGGTGATTCAAGCTGAGCATGCAAACGAAAGTGGCAAATTATATTTTTTTGTTGTAATTCCGTTCCTCATAGCAATACGTAACTGAACGAAGCATAATAAGGTTCACAATTGGCGACATTTGCGCCCGGCTAACGGAAAAGTGCCGTATAATACTAGTGATGTTGTTTGGCTAATGGCAGAAATACGTATGTACCACCTTCAGGAGGAGTTTGCGCATGGATCGCGCTTTGATGGGGGCTGTTTCGTGCAGTACCAGTGTTACAATTCGCTGCGGCTTGTCATTCAGGTACACCGAACGGCCAAATACTAGATATGGGGTGCTTTCTTTATGCATTACAGTTATAGTCAAATGCATGTTGCAAATTCAATGTTATCTAATGAGGCACGAACAAATGAGTTTAGTTTAACTCTTTAAACCCGAGGCGACATTTTCTTCTAGCCCTTTTAAAACTGGGACTTTTTGGGAGGAACCGACATGAAATGGATTCTCCCAAACTGTGTGATCATTTACTCCTCCCCACCCCCTGCTATATCCTTCCCTTAGGTCGCACGGAAATGAGCTGTGATGGGCAAGGATAATTGAACCCCCTACCGCGCTTATCTCCTAAGTGATCTCAAAATCTCCCCTCAAAAGAAACCCTGTTAAGGTGAAATTTCTAGACCGCTCCGGTCCGCCTCGCTCGGTATGAGAGGGTTAAAGCGCTCCACTAGTGTGACGCCTCTAGGTGATCACCTACAGTCGCCTAATGGTAAAACCGACTCTGACAAAAGTTGCCAGCGATAAGACTTTTTACCATGGGTGAGGCTGTGTCACTCAGCTTACGTAAGTTTGGGTTAATTGTTGTAAGAGACTACGGTTGCCTATTACTTCTTCAAAATCCAACGTCCGGGCCAAACGAATATTGCTAGTTGATGCAAACTCTCTTGTCCCATGGAACTCTTCGAGTATGATTTTGCGAATTTCAATCTTCAAAACGAACGTTCTTCGCTTGCCGTGGTCCAAGGATTGGTTAAATAAACGTCAAAAGCAGGACACACTTCAGGAAAGCTAGATGACGCAAAGTGGTTTTTTATAATTAGTAGGTCTGCAGATTCCCCAATATAGGAAGATTTTTTTATTTCGTGTCTAAAGTTTGATCGAAAATGAAGAATCTCTTTTATAAATGAGAGAGATACATCTTTTAATATAAAAATATTCAAGTATTTATATAATTGTAACAATTCGGGTCGGCGCTCCCCCAAAGCCGTGAATTCTTGGCAATTTTCCAGTTTTGCCGCCCTATATTTACGCCACTGTCTTCCCCACACTTAAGAAGGGAGTGAATGGCTTACGCAATGCGCACGTTGATCTGCGTAGCGCAGTACGAACAACGCAGAGCAAGGCAGCACCACAAAAACTAAGTAGCACAGTTGCCCGCCGTTTCAACAAGAGCAACCTCAACAGAAAGCAGTTTCGTACGGCGATGAAGGGACAGAAGCGGTGCTTTATGCGCTAGCACAATAAACATGTTAACGGAATGCATTAATTTGTGCTCTAAGTTGGTTGGTTGTTTTGGGATTTATTGGCGCAAAAACCAAATTTAGCCATGGTGCGCCAAACGCCACGCTCGAAGTTAGATTCAGATACCAAGTTATAGACTTTATTATTACTCTATTATTTATTTATTTATTCAAAGAAAGCACACTACAGAGATGACTCCATTTACAGAGTGCATGATAAAAAACATACAAGAAACATAAGCCACAAAGTGAACTAAAACGCAAAGAAAAAAAAGTAACTGCAGAGAATACAACAGTTCAAAGCTCAAAATCTCATCAATTATAAAAATGTAAACACATAAATGTTTTAAAATGAAAACATGCGATTACAAAAGCACTAAAAATACACTGAGGCTCCAAAAGTCCATGCTGCACACCGTCACATCAAAATCATAAAAAAAAATCACACAATTTTTTTTAAAAAAATTAGAACACCAAATCAAAAAACTATTAATAAAGCAAGGGTCAAAAAGTCTAACACACACAAGCACTAGATCAACGTATAAAAATCTTAATATGTATAGTCAAGTGTAAGAAAAAATAGAAATCAGGTCATGTATATAAAAGTTGAAAACAATTCGATTTAAAAACAGTAGGAGACATATGATAAATGTCCAGTTCACCAGAGATCTTGTTAAAAGTCTTATAAAATTTATGCAACGAGAACCTGTCAATATAATTAAATCTAGAATACACAATAGGAAAAGAACCCTGGTTCCTCAAAGATCTGGCAGGCACAGCGAAATTTATAGCGCTCAGTATAGGAAGAGAACACAAGAAACATCTCGTCTGGAACACAAATTAGGTATATTAAACATATCACGTTGACAGGAAGAAGATATATCTTGTAAGTAAATTCCATTTTTCTTGTAAAGCAAATATCGCAAGAAGTTGTTTTGAATTCGCTCAATAATTTCAATTTTATTACGGTAATTGGGATCCCAAATGATACTACAATATTCCAGACTGGATCGAACATGAGTGTAGAATGAAACATTCAGGGCAATTTCACTCGAAAATTCCCTAGTTTTGCGTTTAAGAATTCCAAGTCTACGATATGCTTTAGAGACCATGGAATTAATGTGTTGGGAAAAGTCAAGTTTAGTGTCAAAAATGATACCTAGATCCGTGACTGAATCAGAGCGAAATAAAACAAGATAATTAATTTTATAAACATGATTCAAGGGCTGAGATTTTCTAGTATAACTAAGAAAACTACATTTTTCAATGTTCAGGTGTAACTTGTTGTCTGTGCACCACTTAAAAAGACAACCAAGGTCACTCTGCAGAAGGTCAGCATCTAGATTGGAATTCATTGAACTAAACAATTTCAAGTCGTCAGCAAATAAAAGATATTCAGAGTACTTAAAAACACTGGTAAGGTCATTAATGAATAAAATAAAAAGCAGAGGTCCAAGATTAGAGCCCTGTGGGAACCGGAAGTACCCGAGAACTCACGTGAAACAGCATTATTAAAATAAACATAGAGTGTCCTATTATATAAATAAGAATGACGCCAATCCGTCAGGTTAACATGGAAACCAAGACCATGCAATTTATTTAAAAGAATGCCAAAATCGATAGAGTCGGTGTAAATAACATCAAGTTGTGAGCCAATTTGAAATGCAGAAATAATCTTATTTGTCAAGCAAAATAAATTAGTGGCAGTTGAACGTTTAGGAATAAAACCGTGATGAGATGAAGAAATTAGGTTCTTAACTTGGTGGAAAAGCCTTTTATGTATTATACTTTCAAAAATCTTAGACATGGGACTCAAAATAGCAATGGGTCAATAATTTTTACAATCCTGTGCATCTCCTTTTTTAAAAACAAGAATAATTCTTGTTTGCTTCCAGACATGAGGAAATACGTTTGATCTCAACGACAGGTTAAACAAGATAAGAAGGGAATAAATGAAAAACTCTGCCCATCCCTTAACAATAAAAGAAGGAATGTTACCCACACCAACAGTTAGAGAAGATTTTAATTCCCTGATCGCCAAAACCACAGCATCAAAAGTAACGCTGTCGATTTTAACCAAATCACCGACATAGTTGCTCATGCTATCATAGTTTGTGCTAGGTTTGAATACAGATTTAAAATAGTCAGCAAAAGCATTTGCAATATCACCATCATTCTCATAACACACATTATTATAGTGTAAACTGTTAGGTGAATTATAAGTTACAGAAGGTAAAGGTTTGTCAAAGAGAGTATATGAAAAAAAGAAGATTTCATAAGGAATATGGTGTCACAAGAGAAATCTTCCATCAAGAATTTGTAAAGTGCTGTGGACATTGACTAATTTAAACCTGACATGTAAAACAAGTGTTCAAAATCTATATTTTTTTTGTTGTAATTCCATTCTCATAATTTTATTGTAATTTATGTAATTATGATTTCACTGGAATTCTTCATGCCATGGGTGACAGTACTGTTAATTTGAATGCAGACAACTACAATTTCTAATCATTTCTCCTCCATCCAAGTTTTCTTTTCGCAGCCTTGTGAATGTAGGAAATACATTTTGCTATATTTCATAACCGTTTCTAATGTAGGCATTATGGGAGAGAGACCTAACATGCGACTTAAGAGGGGTTATTGGCTGCTTATTTATACGATAACGACCACGTGATTTCTAGCGGTTACAATTGTTAACGTAATTTGGGTTTATTTTTAATCCACAACTGCGTGATAAAGTCATCTGTTTACTAAAACCAGCTCCCTGTTTTTGTAAATAAGTTTGTGTCTTCATTGTTTTGAGTCATCTTTCAGCTGAACCCCAAGTTGGACACAATGCGGGCTGCCGGGAACACACCAAACACCCTTCCGAAAGAAGAAAGAAGTGGAATGCCTCGAGCGCCTGGCGAGTGAGTCAGCCACCTTGCGGCATGCGAATCGATCGCGGAACCGAGCCTTGTTTGCCGGCAGCTGGAGTCACGTGGGGTGTGTTTCTCGAGGAACGAATTTATTTCGAGAACACCCTCTTTTTTTTTACGAAGTATACAAAGAGAAAGTGTTGTAATCCTGAAAAAATTTGACCTCAGGATTCGGATGGATCTCCAAGTTTCGGATCATCCTGAGGTTGAAGAAACCATTTATGTAATCATGTTTGTCTGTGAATGCCATGATTCTAATACAGATGTTCCCAATCTGTGGTACGCGTACCCCTGGGGGTACGCGAAAGACCAATTGGGGGAGTACGCAAATTCAAAGTTGGTAATGGCTGACACAAGAAAGGATAAGGGATTTAAAAAGTTACAGAATTTTGTTTCTCCAAAGTCCTGTGAAAAGTAAAAGTTGTACAACCTAAACCCTACGCTCAAGATAAGAAAAAAGGAAGATAAAAGAAGCCTGGTAAATAATTGATACATTGACTTCACCAACCCCGATTATGCATGAATCATCAATGACTTCGAAAAAACTGTAGTTTTATTAGGGACCACTCTGTTTTATATTTTATTGTTTTTCTGCCAGATTAGACTTATTAATTATGCTTAGAATAATTTGACTCTTCAGCTTAACTCAGCCCTTAGCATTGTTGAAAAAACTCCTTCGCATAGACAGATCGTTAGAGGGGGTATGACAATAGGGGGTACGGGGTACGCGAAAATAAAAAGGACTAATAAAGGGGCACGCGAAAATGAAAGAACTAATAAAGGGTGTGACGTCGTGAGACCACGGGTAGCGTGAATCAACAGCTAGACTAGTATCAATTCTAATAATTTTTATTTTAAAGTTACTCGAAGTATCTTGGTTATTATAGATTACAAAATAAGCAATAATTTATGTACAGAATATTATAGACGTGAGTAAAATTACAGGATGGTGTTTGAGACAGCCTCTGCAGGTAGAAATAACAGTCACTCAGAGCAACGGCTCTACTTAAAATCTATTGAAAGTTCAATAAGTCCTCATGAGCATCCGCTCATCTCGAATAAAACTCGAACAGTTCAGATACGAGAGCTATGCTCTCCTAAAACAGTTAAACAGAAGCGTACAGCTTCTGAACTCTGCTCCTCTCAGCTACACAACTGGCCGCACGGGACCCAGTTATTTCTAAAACCGACCCGAAGATCCAGCACTCGAATAACGATGCTATGATCGGAATCTGATCAATAAGTGATCGCCGATCGAAAATCAACTCTCCTTTTCTTTCTTGCCACAGCATAAATCCTCGTTTTCCCAGGAACGAGGTCCGCTCAACACGTGAGGGTTTCCGCCCAATTCGTGAGGGTTGGCAATTCGGTGATGTCCACCAATGAGGTCTTCCTTTCACCAGGTGATTGATTTATGTCCAGTGACAGTCTTGGCTATTAGCGGTCTCGTCTATGGATAGTCTCGTCTCAGTTCAACTGAGAATGGGCATCCATCACTCCTTCTTAATTGGGAGTTCCGAAAAGGTTTTGTGTACCAAGTGTCACTAGATATTGAGTGAAAAAGCTCTTTGTGCGAATTCTCCTTTGTGGGGTTTTCCGACCGTCCAGGTGGCTACTTTGGCGGGGCCGATTTTAGCAGTTGTTCTGGAATCTTCACAAGGGTTACTCGAGGAAAAAAGTTTGGGACCCCTGCTCTAATACGCAAGTATCTAGATCAGTGGTCGGCAAACCTCGGCTCGCTAGCCGCATGTGGCTCTTTAGCCACTTGAGTGTGTCTCTGCCACGAATCGATTTCGACTACGCGCAGGCGAGTTTCTTTTTTGATTCGAACCTAATTTTTTAATCAATTAATTCATCAAAAGTTATACACCTGGATGTGTGAATGTTCGCCAATCACGGGGATGTGCTTCGTTTTTAAATTGGACCAACAGTTTGTTAATTATCATCAGACATTTTCCGAAGAAATTTGAAACGTAAGACAATTGGTGGTCAAGAGTGTCAACACAACAATAGCTGAATCTTTATCATCGCCAATTTTAAGGAATTTTTAGATGAAATGGAGAGTGAACACGCATATCTTCTGCTGCATAATAAGGCACGTTGACTTTAAAGAGGAAGCGTTTTAAAACGTTTCGTTTCCTTATTATTAGAAATTAAAGTATTTTTCCTTGAGAAGGGAGTTGACGATTCTGAACTGACGGACGATAAGTGAAACCAAAACTTTTATTTCAGGGTAGACATTACGTCTTACGTAAATAATCTTAATTGTAAACTACAGGGGGAAGGAATTCAATGTTGAAAGAAGTCATTTCATTCGAAAACAAATTATCCCTTCCTGTTCAAGATTTTGAAAGCGAAACATTAATTCATTTTCCAATCCTGCTGAAACATCGGAAAGAAAATAACACGACAATTGGCATTTTCTATTTCGAAACAACCATCTATACTTGTAAAAGACAATGTTTGGGTGTGTGTGCGATGTCCAGACGAATCTATCGCACTTACAGCCATGGAATTTGGCACACAGGCAGACGTAATGGTGACTCAATGCACCTGGAAGCCAGAATTTTAAAATTTAATTAGAAAATTTATTATTTAATGTTTTGTTTTGGATCATTTTTGGCACGTTTACGGCTGTAGTATCTTTTCTAATGACCGTTGAAAAACAATCTATGCACCATCGGATAGAACAAACAATTTTCGTTCTAATGATGTTTGTTTTGAATTTCTAACATAATTTACTGAATTTTGAGAAATTTTTAAGTAATAGTCACTTTTATGGTAATTTTTGATGAGGATTTCTTGAAATTCTCACATCTGACGTTCTAACAACTCTGTAATTTTCATTTATTTTTCAGCTTATATCTGGAACGTTTCTGTCGGATTTAAAACAAAAACGGTTAAAATATCTTATTCCGTTTTTACAATTAATTTTCCCCTGATTAGTTCAAGCAGTTTTTTTGCTAGCGAGATTTAACAGCGAGAGTTTCTCTGGACGATCCCAGAATGCATTGTTGCTTCCTCGCAGGAGGTGACGTACTATGCTTTCATTCCCAGCCTGCATTTCTACAATCCGATTCCTTCCGGTGACGTCATAACATTCGCTTCATTGTCGAGAGGAAAAATAAAAGGGAAAATCAATAATGTGTATCTTTTGTTTTGATTTTGTTTTCAAAACTTTTTCGAGTCATTGTGGACATTTTTTCCCAATTTCTTTGAAGTCCTGATTCCACGGACAACGCCGTGCGCGTACTGCTAGTTTTAAATGTGAGGAAATATTTTGTACGGAGGTTTCAGGAATTCAGATATAGCATAACAACGTTAGAATTTGTTGAAAAACCTCTCAGTGTTAACGTAACAGAATTAAATTTTTCTCCGTTTTATATTGACATTGGCGCCTTTGATATGCAGTTACTGGAGATAAAAACAAAGAATTATGAAGCTGTAAATTTGAAAGCGTTAATGCTGATATGGAAAAATTTGAGAAAAATAAATCTGATCGTAGTTCAGAGCAGAAGTGGTATGCTTTGAAAGACATGGAAATGGAAGGCATGACAATTTTCAACACCTTTAATAGTATTCCTAACTCATATGATAATAATTTTCAACATCTTTAATAGTATTCCTAACTCATAGGATACTAATTTTCAACACCTTTAATAGTATTCCTAACTCATACGATACTAATTTTAAACACCTTTAATAGTATTCCTAACTCATACGATACTAATTTTCAACACCTTTAATAGTATTCCTAACTCATACGATACTAATTTTCAACACCTTTAATAGTATTCCTAACTCATACGATACTAACTCTTAAAACACCTTTAATAGTATTCCTAACTCATGAATGATATTAATTTTAACACCTTTATAGTTATTCTTTACCATATCGATAAAATTAATCAAATTTTATATAGTATTCCTTCAATGATGAACTAATTTTCAACATTAATTGTATTCTCAACTCAATGGATAATTTTCAACACCTTTTGTATTCTAACTCATATGATACTAATTTCACTTAATAGTATTCTAACCATAGATAACACTTTTAAACACCTTTATAGTATTCCCTAACCACGATACTAATTTTAAACACCTTAATTAGTATTCCTAACTCATACGATATATTTAACACTTTAGCATTCTAACTCCTGAACTTTTAAACACCTTTAGCTAGTTAGTTCCTAACTCATACGACTTAATTTTAAAACAACCTTTAATAGTATTCTACCCATACGATACTAATTTTAAACACCTTTAATAGTATTCCTAACTCATACGATAATAATTTTAAACACCTTTAATAGTATTCCTAACTCATATGATCAGTTATAAAATTAGCATTTGCTGTGCGTTCACTCTTTGGCTCTACATATTTTCTTGCGAACAATCTTTTTCAAGCATGACAGTTATCAAAAGTAAATTGAAATCTTCTTATTGACAGGAATCAGTCGTTATTATTATTAATTATCGTTGTTTCTAAATCATTCTCGAAATCATAAACAACGACATACAAGCTTGAATTATCCAGACTTTTCAAGGAAATGCAAAGTCATTGATCACATTATACACCCGTTTTCTCATATTTTTATTTTAATGTAAAAATATTTTTCGGCAAAAAAATTATTATATTATCTAGACTTATTTAATGTTAGTAGCTAGTTTAAGCCGACTCCTAAAAACGCGGTTCTTGAAAAGATATTTGGCTCTCAAAAGAAATTTTTACTTTTTAATCCAGAGGCGACTTTTTTCTTCTAGCTCCTTTAACTCTTTAATCCCGAGGCGACTTTTTTCTTCTAGCTCCTTTAACTCTTTAATCCCGTGGCGAGTTTTTCTTCTAGCCTTTTTAAAACCGGGAGTATTTGGGAGGAAGCGACATGAATTGGACTCTCCCAACCTGGGTGGTCATTTACTCCACTACCCTACCCCCTGCTATAACCTTCAATTAAGGCGTACGGAAATAAATTTTGGTTGAAAAGGATAATAGGACGCGCTTGTCTCCTAAGCGATCTCAGAACCTCAACTCCCGTCAAAAGAAGCCAACCGCCTCACACCGGCCTGCATATAACCGACCTTTACTTCAATTCGTACCAGACAAAATAGCGGAGCTCGCTGATTGGTTAGCTCACTGACGTCACGCCTTCCCACCCAATTGCAAAACTTACAAGTCATACGCTCTCTAGAAGGCAAAATACTTATGAATTAAAATGTATAATAAGAAAGAAGGAAAATCATAAGAGCAGCGATATTTATTTCAATAATTCCAATATTTGATTTATTCTCGAAATGTGTTAGAAATATAAATATACATGTCTTATTTTTGTTTATTAGAATTTCTTAAAAAAGGTTAAAATTATGTAAATCTCATAAATTAATATTGTTATGTTTTATGTTAAGTATTTTAAAAAGGGTACAACATAATGAATAAAAAAAGTACACTTTTGAGACTAAAAAATGTCTCTTAATATGCAAAATAAAGAAAGTAATTAAAATTTATAAGCTCACGTATTGCTTATTTCCTACAAGGCTTCGAGTTCGGCTAAATAAACATGACGTCATGAAGACGCTAAGGGAAGCAGCCAATCATCGAGCTCGGTTATTTTCTCTGGCCCGAATTGAAGTAAAGGTCGGTTATATGCGACCGGCCTTCGTCGTTGTTAAGGGGAAATTTTTAGCGCTCGGTGTGAGAGGGTTAATTGTTGTACTGCTGACCTTTGGCTCTTTTGACTAATGAATTTGCCGACCACTGATCTAGATGGATGCAGTTCGATGAAACACAGTTTTGGATGTCGATCTATCGGTCTTGCCGTTTGTCTGTGAACATGGGAAGCTATAAAAATGAAATTGGGTCGGCGGTCATTTCAGCCAAATTGAAGATTTCTATCAAACTTTGCGACAAATCCGTAACGGGAAGCCTGTTTGCATGCCCGTCCACGAGCATATGCACGCGATAACTCCAAAACGCCACTATCTGGATAGATGAAATTTGGTATATGGTTTCATTGCTAGAACCGTAGATCTGTATCAACTTTTGGATCAAATCTGTCCACCTGCTGACTGAGTGCCTGTCTGTCTGTTGTGTGCATGTGAATACGACAACCCAACCAGCGGGAGTGGTCTCCCCTAAACTTTCTCGTATACTTCCCCCAAAAAGTGCCGTTTCCCCACCCCCCGCGTGGATAAAAAAATTGGAACCTACTGCAACCCAAAATCCAATGACTATCAGAAGGTTTCTCATTGTAGATTATAGTGATTGTAAAATATTTAGGTGAAGAATCAAATTCAAAGAGATGCGTACCGATTTAAACGCATTTATCACACACTGCTAGGTTCCAGTCTTGCCGACTCAAGGACAAAGTGACGTAATTCGCTCAATAGCTTCCGCGTGTACAGAGATTGCTACCAGTACGCATGCGTACGGAGAATCGGATTAGAAAAATTGAATATGAAATTTGAACGCCGTGTTTTAACTGATTGGAACGAAATTTGGGCACAGATCTATAATTAATGTTAGCAACCGCCATACCAATTTTTATTTATCTAAGGCAAAGGGTTTAGGAGATATAATTTTTACAAGCATGGGATTATACAATCCAACAGACAGTCAACCCTTCGACGGATTTGGTCCAAAATTTGATACGGACCTACATTCCTGATGATAAAACTCTGTACCAAATTTTATCCATCTAGCTATTCAAGTGTTTGAGTTACAGTGTTCGCATGAACGCGGACAGACGGACTTCCCGTAGACGGATTGTGTCCAAAATTTGAAAAAACCTACAAATTATGTGTAAAGATAACATACCAAATTTCATTCCCGTAGCTCTAATAGGTTTCGAGTTATCGTGTTCACACATAGACACACAGACAGACATAATTCCAAAATTGTGTTTTGCTTTGGTGCGCTTGATGCTTGATTGCTTTTGATGTCAATCCAATATTTTAATATTTTTAGAACCTTAATCAATTAATCAAGTACTTTTAATTAAAATTTCATTTCATATGAGTGATGCCAGTGGCTGAATTAGATAAAAATTGATTTTAAAATTCCATATAATGTAGAATTATGAAATATACTGACGATTAAAAAAAGAGAAAATATTAAATTAAAAAAAGGATGAAAAACACGATTTTATTAGTTTACTAAAATTTAGAAAATACTTTTTTTAATCAAAAATATAGACGTCAAAGATATCGTTAAAGATTGAGCAGCTGAAAATAATTCATAAAATAATTAAAACACAACGAATGTCATAAGAAATAAAATTCTTAAGAAATTGATTGAATATTAAAATGTATTACACAGTTGCTTAGAATTACAGTTTGCTTAGAATATTTCGATCAGTGTGTCACTCTTTAAGGATTTTGTT
>BGPR01005805.1:0-64859 GCA_013235015.1 Araneus ventricosus
AAAACAGTGAACGACAGTGTGTTGTCCGCCATATTCACCATTTTTGACGCACTTTTATGAACAAGAATAAAAAAATTCAAATCTTCTGTCTCACTGTCATTTCTCAGTTTATAAATAAGATAGATGCAAAGTATTCGAATAAATGTGCAAATAAGACTGTAATAAATAGCAAACAGACATATGGAGGCGTTTAAGATGATGTAGGAGGCAACGCTAAATATCGCATACAGTATTAAAGGTTTTGTACCTATCAGTCGATTTTGAGTTCCAATGGTTTTATAGGCATTCACACAATAGCCAATGGTTACAGCTGCTTCTATGATTTGAAATACGAAAAAATACACTTTGAAAGAGCGTTTTACTTTTGTAAATTCGTACTTCGGTATATTCTGAAAGATTTGGTTAATTTCCTCTATCAGTCGCACCATTCCTTTTCGATTCATTTTCACTGATGAATAAACTGCTAGCATTAGGAGGATCATCGTAATGTGCGCCAGTTCATTCCTTTTGTCTGGTAAAATAATCAGACATAATATTTGAAACAGAACATGTATGCATAACACCAACCAAACAAAATATTTCCAAAAGTTGCAAACACAGTTAACATACCACCACATTTTCCCCTTGAAAATACTTCCTGTTTTATTGTTGAAAATCTTGAGAGATTCTATTCCGACAAAGTGCAGAAGAATGAAGAAAAATTTGAAATCATGCAAGAGATCTGTCGAAAATTTATTTAAATGGTTTCTTCCACCTTTTCTTCTCACTCTTTCAACTGCAATTTTACGTAACGATGACCCATTGTTCAGCTTCACTTCTCTAAATAATTCGGATTGTCTTCTGACGCCACGCTGACCAAATTTCTCTTTCCTTTGAGCTTGAAGCATTTTTCTCAAAATGCTACCAAACATTCAATGTAAACCCTTTGAAACATCGAATGATAAACGAGCCTTTTAAAAGTAAAATGAGTTTCTAAAATATCTAAATTTAATTTTAGATATAACTGACAATCAATATTTCGACGCAAATATTTAGATTGAAGGCTAATGTGTTTACACTAATTGTCATGCAAATTGCTACAATCTATTGCATTGCAATTGATTATCTGAAACCTGCTTGCTATAATAGAGATTCCTTGTTGCAATAATGAAGAAATGATTACTTTTTATTGATTCCAATTTACTAAAACATAGCAGCATCGTAGTAATAGCTTCTATCTGGGTTAATTTAAATTATGATATACATTCATAACATTAAATTGCTTTAATCTATTAATAATAAATTACTTTAAACTAGTGGGACATTGATTAGAATATCTTACAAGATTTTTTTTGCATATTTGAAAACTTTTTGTTATAGTGACACAAGATTACTTTCCATCTCATCAGACATTCGAAATGGATTTTGCTTATAAGTTTCCGAAGAAAGCAAAAAGTTTTAAATATAATGTTCAAGTTTGACTATAGAAACCAACATCTATTTTTCAGCATAGATGAGCCACATGCTGAAGGCAGCATGTGGCCTTTTTCAGTTTCATATACCGCCTTACCAGTTATTTACAGTTTTCATTGAAATAACATAATTATCTGTAATATAAAAACAATGACAGAAGAATAAACCTTAAGATTGCCTTTTGCCCAAATGCCAAAATTTATTGAGACCTGTGGTTATGAAGAAGACCTGTTGTCTTGAAGTTATGCATAAAAAACATTCATAGCAAAGTTAAATTTAACTTAATTTATTGAGATTTCATCTGGAGTAAATATAGAAATTTATAAATAAAACATCAAATAGCTTGATTAATAATAAAATAATAATGTAAGCCCCTAGGCTGGGTGTCCATTCACTGGAAAATGAATCAGCGACCTTCGCTAAAATGTACACTTTGAACCTCCGTGGAATACGACCAGCCAGTTTGTTTGTCTGAATTTCATCTCATCATTAGTTGTTCAGTTCCGACCTTATATCTCAACAGTCAGGAAAAACCCCTTGCGTTCTCACGGGAACACACTCGTCTGCGCCATAAACACCTGTTCGGGAAAGCTCTACACGCGCACCAAAGTTCTGTAATGAAAGGCAGTAGCCCGCCAATAGAGGGGGTGAGGATTTCAGTTGAATGAAGAAACCGTCATCATGAAAGGTAAGGGCAGGTGTCCATTGTTCAGATGAATCTCAAAGTGACTGGGGTCCTGGCAGCGCACACACCTAGTCCTAAATCAATGTCAGCTGTCGGAAGAGGCATACGTCACAGGCCTTTCAGTGCAAAAAGCTTCCCCACCTCTGGCACAGATCTTTCCCACCTTTTCTTATGGAACTATTTAATTTGAACAGGAAGCAAATTTATAAAAATTTTACTGACAATTTAAAGAAAAAATATATCATATTTTCTAAGGATAATATCCATAATTTCGAAAACAGTGAAGAGTTTCCTGCAACCGTCAATTTTCAAATAATATGTAACGGCAATCTTTCTAACCTTGGGCTTATGAAATCTCATAATTTCAGAAGTCTCGTTTACCTTTGCTTCAAAGAAATTGAGATAATTTGTTGAATGTCACAAAACTGACATTCTCTTCACCCGCGTCATGAGGCATGCTTCAAAGAAACCATTAGCACGATTATTGTTTTATTACTAAAACAATGTCTGAAATTCGACCTGAAAGGCAACTCAAAAAAATGTACCATCCTTATCAAATATAGTGAGTGCAATATAACATAAGAAAATGTTCACTGCTAAGTTGCTGTTAAAAAATGTTTTTCTAGTCGATTTAGAATTAAAACTGTTTCTAAAATCATCGCCTGTTTTATGTAGAATTAGTTTTGTTTGTAATAGACATTTTATGAAATATTATAAGGGACATGCAAAATGAATTCATTTTCACTTTCATATAGCAAAATGTGAAGTTATTTTCCTTCTATATTTCTGGAAGACGAAAATATTATGTGAAAATTTTAATTTACATTTGCTTGAAAGAGATCTAGTTTATAGGCTGCACATAATATAATTTGTTTTTGTTTCTTTGTCTGGCCGAACGTTCAGAGAAGGTTTCAACAAGTTTTCAGTTGAGTCACAATCCTTTTATTTCAAACTTATTTAGAAGAGAGAGAAAAATTCAAATTGATGTTCCGTCGGCTAAACAATATAATAAAAATGATTTCAGGTAATAAGTGCAATATAATTTCACGAAATTTCGGGCAATTTGGCTTTGTAGACGCCTCAGATAATCATCTAGAACTTCCCATTCAGTCTAGGATCATTATTTTCTCTGTAATCCCGTCAATTTTATGTGAAGTTAATTGTGTTTATAAACAATGGCTACGAAATACATAAAGGGAGCACAAAACTGAATTTATTTTTAATTTTCAACTTCCATTTTAAATGAAATTTTACTTTAAAATATATTTATGAAAATGTTAATGATAATTATGTTGGAAAACCCTATTTCCTTAACAGAAACTAGAAATGTAGCTCTCTAAGGTAACATAGTCACTTTATCAGTCATTTTTTCTTCAATTTTAAAAGAATTTTGTAAGAAAATAAATGATTAACTTCTTTTCTAACTAAACATGTCGTGAACAAAAGACTTAAGCTAAATAAGGAATTTCTTCCAACATTTCCCAACACAAATATTGGTCAATATAAACAAGTAAAACCACCGCTATAAACTTAGATACTATTTATATATCGAACATTTTGACGTTTCTTACACGTTGCTGAAAATAAAGTAAAAAACTTTACTTTTCTTCGATGCTTCCCTGTAGAAAACTTACGCTATAAGCTACGGCTCAAAATCACAACGAGAAAAAATACCGATAAGAAGTAACGTAAATAACAAAACAAAAGCGAATAAAGCAAAAAGATTCGCCTAACAAAAGTAGATCATCCCCCTGGACTTTTCTTCGTGGACGAAGTGGAAAAAAAGACAAGTAAAAGAAAATCATCGCAAAATATCCAGGCTAGAAAGAGAGATGCCACGAAACGGATGCCGCTAAGCAAGATATTCGTAGCCCAGAAGGCTAGAAATCTAATGGAATTGCGTGTTGAACGACGTCCTGCTATCACAGTTCCAATTACTGCTGACGAATTTTCTTTCCAAGTTTGGTTTATTTGATTTATATTTACGTTCCTTTTGTTCTTACCCTACTGATGTGGGCACCACGAAATGTGGATGAGTTGCTCAGGTTTCATATGAAGGAACTCTCCCGCCTAGGGTTACATAAATGGGGGGCGCAGTCCCCCTCCAGTGATAGTACGTACCTCCTACGGGAGGGGTTGGGCCGTGAGGCTGTGTTGGCCATTAGGACCCGACCTCAGTACTCGTTTCTATTGCAACGGCCATCATTCAGATTTTCCCGTATGCCTAGGCAGGTCGGGGTGACTGTAGACTTATGGTTCCTTTTGTTCCCTGAAAAACTCTCGTTTCTCTCAGTGCATATTTTTTAAGTGCATGATGAATTCAAATGCAAATGCAGTTGATGATTTTTACGTCTTGACACACGCAATCATTTTTGGAACATTGACATGCAGGCGGAGTCATTTTAACACCAAATTTAGACAAATACTCTTTATATGATTGGATATTCTAACAAAAAATGTTCATTTCCTCTTAATGCATGAATATTTTTTCAAATTTCTTTTAGCAAATAAGTTGAGTTCCAGAATGAAGTGCAATTTTGAAAATGTCATCTATCATTATTTTCACATTCTGCAGGAACACTCCTGAAAAGACTCCTCAGCTCCTGCTGCTCATGTTAGTAATCTGTCATACCCATGATGGCAAATGAATCTTAAACTCTAGAACACGAAAGTGGACTTCTCAACATCTCCCCAATAAAAAGTGGATTATCTCCTTCTAGACTACCAATGAGATAGCAAGAAGTAATAATTGCAGGTTTTGAGAAATTCAGAAATTCATGGATTCTAAAATAGCCCCAAGCGTGTGATTGCATGTTAACTTCTCCTAAAGAGTAATAAAGATGGTGGACCAAAAAATATGTTTCTTTTGCGTGATTAATGTTTGATATATTTGGTAAACCACTAAACCATTAGACGATTACTCTCTTAGCATGACTAATCTTTGGGACCTAAAATAGATGATTTCACTCCTTTCACTTTTTCCTAGTCCTGTAATATCTCTTTATGTGTGATTTGCAGACCGACTGTCTATGAAGGAAGGAAAGCCAAACTATTCCACAGATAGTGAAAAGGAACGAAAGAGTTTATTATTCAGTGACTGAGGCTAAATATGATTCAGGTTCTCTCTCAAAACTCCAAGGATATTTAAGATTTCTTCTGGATGTACTCTAAACGTTTTTCCGAACCATGTTGTGTGGTAAATACTTGTTTTTTGCATTAGACTCAATGTGTTTTAGAAATAATTTTTATAACAATTTTCGAACATCTAATTTTAAAATGTCATTAAAAATATAAAATTTTGCTCACCAGTGCTGCATTTCAAAGAATAATATTCGTGTTTTTTATTGCCCACACTGACCCTGATTACCCAAAGGGTGTAAAGCATGCCACTAGTCGGCGGGAAGAAAAATTCCAATACATATATTAGCGTAACACAATAAACTATATTAGAATTATACAATATAATACAAAAATTTACGTAATACAATGCAAAACAATATAAGTAAAATAATACAATAAAATTAATGCAATAGAAATTACAAATGTGAATATAAATATAATAAAATACAAGAAGCAAACATAACAGGTAATTACAAACATAAATAAATACAAATAAACGCAATAATTAATTAAGTAATAATAACGTAGAAATATTCTTGTTTGCAATCACTTACTAGGGGTAATTTAAAAAATATTTTCCCAGGTGCCCTACTCTCAAAGCTAAAATATGCACAGTGAAGACACTTGGCCGATATCAGCGAACACGTTCGGAGCATTTTTGTTAAAATTGTGAAATAGAAACACGAAAATATGTTTTTTACATTCGAATTTAATAAAGATTAATATTGGAATATATTTTTGAGAATAAATTATTACAAATTTACAAAAATCTTGAATTTCTGCTTCTTTTCAAAGGAAATTCCCCAAAACTTCAAACATGCTAGAGGTCAAGCTTTTGTAATAATTCAAATAAAACTAATTCTAAAATAAACTACATACTATGGACTAGTGCTTGTACTAGAATCTTAACATTCTTTGGATAAATAAAAATTTTAGAGCTAATCGAAAAATCATTATAAGATTTTCAGCAAAGTTTGTATGTCATTTTTCAAATAAAAGACCATAATTAAACCAGCGGGAGTGGTCTCCCCTAAACTTTCTCGTATACTTTATAAGTGGAGATTCGTCAAAATCTCGAGTTCGAATTTTTTTTTGACGATTACAATACTTTCTCTCTGTATACTTCGTATACGAGAAAGTGAAACAAAAAAACAAATCTGAAATCAAATATCTGTTGCCACGTTTCAAAAATATATTACTTTGAAGAATTGCGATAAAATAGGCAATGCAATGTATACTAAAGCGAAAATTCTTCTTTGGAATTGAATTCCCAAGAAAACAATTTATACTAACACAACCGTAACAATTGCAAAAGCGCGTAAATAAAAGATTTGCTGAAATAATGAGATCAGTTTGAATTTTATTTACAACAATAAAAAAATTGTTACAATTTATGTTTGAAAACATTATTTATTGTTGTATATAAAATTTACAACAATAACAGATTGCTACCAGTACTTTGCGCATAAGAATCGGATTAAAAGAAATTGAATATGAATTTGAACACCCCTTTTCGACGGATTTGGCCCAAAATTTTATACGGACCTACCTTCCTGACGATAAAACTGTGTAGCAAATTTTATCCATCTAGCTATTTAAGTTTTTGAGTTATAGCGTTCATATGACCTCGGACATACAGATAGACAGACTTCCCTTTGACGGAGTCTGTCCAAAATTTGATAGAAACCTACAAATTATGCTTAAAGACCACATACCAAATTTCATCCCAGTAGCTCTAATATTTTTCGAGTTATCGTGTTCACAGACAGACATGATTCCAAAATTGTGTTTTTTTGGACTCAGGGAGGTCTAAAACGTGGAGATTTGTCAAAATCTCCAGTTCGAATTTTTTGACGATTACAATACTCTCTCTTTGTATACTTCATGTACGAGAAAGTAAAAATATTGTTACAATATACATTATTCTAGTACATTCACTAGAGAAACATTTGAAGAAAGAGTTCACAAAATTTCCGAAAAATCGAATGATAATATCTTGAGTTATCATGTTTGAAGTGTCAAAAATTTGCATAAAATCTAATTTTGAGAAAAATCAAATTTTAGTTTTTCCACGCGCTTAAATTAAGTATCTAAACTTTAAAAAAAATTCCTAAAAATATACTACTATCATATTAACTAGAAAAAATGCAGTTTAAAGGAATTTTTGACAGGTTTCTGTCCCTTTAAATGACAACTTCCGGTGAATTAAACGCCCACTTCCGGTTTTCGGTTTGTTATAAAACAATTAATATCTCATCTTCTAATTAACGTACCGGCAAAAGTAAATATATTTTAGAAAGGTAAATGAATGAACTACCCAAAACTTCAAATATTAAAAAATGGGAATTTTGGTCGACAATCAACTTTTCAACGTGTTCGGATACCTTTACTTGGTTGTAACTTCCACCGAATCTGTACAGTAGAGTTTCGAGAAAAAGCTATGAAAAGGTAACCTAATCTCGGTAACGTTTTCTGCAAGACATATTTTGAGCAGTGCATTTATTAACTCAGAAATACAAAATGTAATTCTTTACGTCATTAAAACCATTCTTTTAATTGTGAGTATACGTATATCTCTACCGGTTTAGAAATTAGTTAATGATCCCCGATTAGAGTTGACTTCATGTTATATATTTTGTGAATAAAAAAATGTTGATGCAAATGAAACATAGAAAAGATAAAGGAATAAATCTATATAAAAAGGGAAATTTGTATATAAATTTATAGTTTATGAATTTATATTTTTACAAAGTCGTACTTGGTTGGGCCATTAATAATATTGTCGTTATTCATTAAAAACTCATAAGCGTTTTGAGCCTTTTTCTGGAGCTATTATATCTGATAATTCCTTTCTTTTTCTTTTATTCATGTTCACTTCGCTTCACTTGCTGAAGTGCCTGGTCTTCATGTGAGGGTAGGGTGTGACCAGGTTAAATATTGCTCCTTTCTCTCTGCATCTGCATTAGTTCATGTTTCTTGAGCTAAATCGCTTCCTGTATGAGGGGGAAAAAACCGTGTCCTGTGAGCAACAGTAATTCATCTCTGCTCCTGTTTTGATTTCTGAAGGAATTTTTTGGAATTGAGTAGTGGATTATTTTGCCTGTTTCAGATATGTCTCATTATTCTTACCGTTATCTTTTTAATTCTTCGTCTAATGAATGTTTCAGATGAATAAGAGGTAATTTTATGTCTATTTCTATACCTTCTTTCATTACCAGATTCGAATAAGAGTCCGTTTGTTCATTAACTACGTCGCCATGATATGGTTTCATCCATGAAAGATGAGTGTGCTTATTTTGTTTTAGATATATTTGGACATTTCATGACATCGGATGGTGAGTATGATAGTCGTGAATATCTTGAAGGCGGGAAGAGCTATCTGTCTAGATCTAGATTGTGGTGGAGGCGGATTGCTTCAATAAGGGCTAAGAGTACTTCTTGAATGTTTTTATTTACTGCGGGTAGTTTGTCTATCCATTCTTTTGTGCATTCACTTTTATTTATTATGAAAAAGACTGCTCTGGTTCCCTTTTTTTCCTTGGAGGGCAGCTGTTGGAATAGGTGATAGGTTTGGTTTATACTGAAGAGGAATTTTCGTTTGATTGATGATAGATTTCTTTTAATTCTGTGAGTTAATATTTGGACAAACTATGCCTCTTCCCACAACATGCGTTACCACCAATGTACATTCTATGAAATATTCATGCAAAATATTAGAATGACAGAAATACTTATTTCATTAAAATATTTTAAAATATTTGAAGGTATGTTATATATCCAGGTATTTAATTAAATGGGTAAATAAAATTTTAACGAATTCCGAAGCAGGATTATATTAAGAAGATGCGTTTGATTAAATAATATATGAACTATGGAAAATATTGCATTTAATGCGAAAAACTTAATGATTAGTTGTGATGAAAGTGTTGATTAATGTCATTTTGGTATTCTTTTTAAATTCGTTTACGCAAAATGTCCTGAATTTTTAAACCAAAACTGGTATTGACAGCTTTGCCTATACATTCTACATAATGCCCAAATTTCAAATGTTTATGGCAATATATATATAAATATTTTCGATTTTCAAACAATTTCTATTATGAAAACAATTCGTTAAAAAATAGATTGCCATTAGTGCCGAAATATAGACATCACCACTTTCAGCCCATAAAAATGAATTTTACCCCGCATTTTTGGTGGGAATATTTTTATTTAATGTATTTGGATTTTAAAAATAGCCATCCTAGTTTTCGAATGAGAAATTATGAAACGAAATTCTCCTTTGTTATTGAATGGAAATCGCACTGTTGTCTTTATACCTTTTCTTAAATCAACAAATTAAAAAAAGCACTAATAAAAAATCTTTAACATTTATTTTAAATATAAAAAAGATTTTAGCAGATATTTCAATGATGTAAAATTTTACATTTCAAACAGAATCCATCTACAGATTCTGGCCAAGCATGCTGAATTAAATAACTATTTTAATCATTTGGAAATCAGATATTGAGTCTTAATTTCCGAAATTGGATTCTTCAAGCATATATGTACAAGGATGGTCTGATGCATTTTTGCTGCCACATTCTTCCTTTTAATTATCTTCTTATGCACAGGTAAGCATTAGATTTTATTGATTTCTCTACGTAATTAGAAGTCTGGTTTTCTGAATCTAATACCACTGCTCGGGTGATTAAATCAACTATTTAAAAAACGAAAGTTCTGATGTTTATTTGTTTTCAGATACATTAGCTTATTTCTCCATCTAACTGTAATAATCCAAGTAAAAAAATATACATTTTGTTAATCTGAGTTTAAGGCCAATCCAAAACCTTTTATTGCTGTGCATAATTAAGTCTAAGCAAACTAATGGCCTTTAAAGTTCAGTGAAAAAGAATTAACCACATAGAAATAAACATTATTTGTTATCATCGATTTGTTTGTATTAATTTAGATTTTTCTTATTTCTAGCTTTCGTCCACCGGCGAAATAAATGTAGCAGTAATAGCACATTTGTCTGAAATTTATTGCATGTCAAATATTTATATCTGTCAATTTTGTTTAATCACGGCTTTTATGCTGTGGATAAGTAAGCATCAAATGATAGTTATACTTCTATACGTCAGGTGTAAACTATTGTAAGTATCAATTTTAACATTATACAGGAGAATAGAAAGAATTCCCAGACCAGAATGTATTGAAATACGAAATTTATTTTTAAGAGCGAGTATTTTCTTTTTTCCGACCTCAAGCTACGACATTTCATCCATCTGAAATCGCTGTCGGGATAATGTAGATACAATAAAATCAGCAAAATAAAAATAATTGGATTTACGAAAGTTTTCTTCTGAGGTGCGCATTTAGTAATTTAAGAGGATTAGAACTTGGTTATCACGATTCGACACATAAAACCTCGGGCGCTATTTTGTCCAGTGTCCAAACCCTCCAGCACAAGTTTATTACAAATAACTTGAAGAAATACGAGAAAAAAACCTTTGCAGATATTTTCAAATGTGGATAAAATCCACTTTAATGAGCCGAGAAATTTGAGGCGGAAAAAGGATGGCGTGGGAAATAAATCGGAAACCCTGATAGCTCCAGGCGATTTGACCAAAAAAGATCCTTCGCGTGTGAAAGATTTAGCAGAAATCTCGCTCCCAGAAAATTTACGATCCCTTGCGATGAAAATATAGCTGGTGTTGACTCCTGTTTTGTTTATATCTGACGACATGGTAGGATGGATCATAATTGATGAAATGGCACAATTACTTCTCATGAGTCACACTGAAAACGCTTTCAGATATCTATTTTCCTTTAAACATTTAAATCTCCCAAATTAAAGTGACATTTGATTAGTGGAAAATTATTAATCGCATTTTTTCAGAAGGTTTGCTGAATGAATTTAATAAACTTCGTTTCCGAGGAAAGTTATAAATTGTCTCTAAGAATTCAAATATATAGTAAATAATTCCGAGAGTGTTTCTCTTATATGAAAAAGGAATTCTAAACTGTGTATGAAAATATCTCCTAATGGTTATGTTTTTCCACAAAATAGAATTAAAAATTGAGACACGTATAAGATTGGAGTTTGATTTCCAGTAAATTATTTTTCTTTGAATTGAACAACAAAAAGAAGTATTCGCATTTCTCTTCTCACATGACTGAATTTGCAAATTTTGTAAATTGATTTAGGAAGGCACACTGCACAGTTAAATTAGAAGCTATGGAACAACGAAAGATAATGGAAACTATTGAAGGAAAATTTCTTTCATCCCGAAATTAGAATGGTTCAACTACAATCTGTCCCCAAAGTTTATAGACTCTAGTAAAATATATATTTTAGCAAAACGGAAAGGCATACTAACACCAATTACAAATATGTTTATTCAAACCATATGCGACTTGCATTCAACGAAATATTTAGAAAAAATAACAATTTGTATTTCAATTATATACCAAAATGGAAATATTTGGTGTCCCAAAAGTTTATAGAATATATGACATTTCAACAAAAGGTGCTCAATACAATGTTCTTAATAGTTTAAAGTCTTTCCAGTTTTCAGTGTGACATCGTATACACGTTTTTCCGTCGACATAATTAAGGT
Source organism: Araneus ventricosus (assembly GCA_013235015.1). NCBI lineage: Eukaryota > Metazoa > Arthropoda > Arachnida > Araneae > Araneidae > Araneus > Araneus ventricosus. The sequence continues at coordinate 11,860 of BGPR01005805.1, forward strand.
TTGTAATATCTGTGGTTCCAAGTTGTACCGTGCACTTTCAATGGCTGTCTTCAAGTCATTCACTGAAGAAAATTGCCCTCCATTCTCATATGCCTTCCGAGTCATAAAGCCCCATACATTCTCAATTTGGTTTTGATAAGGGGTCGTCGGTGGACAATCAAGTACAGTAACATTTTTCGAAGCACTAGAGGTATGGATGGGGGTATTATCAGGATGATATTCGCAATTTCGACCCCCTATGTTTTCTGAAAATGGCATAAGATGATTTTCTAGTGTTTCTATGTATTAAGGAGAATTCTGTCGGCCATCCAAAAAGGCCAAACCCACTTGACGGTTGAAACCAAAAGCCGTCCGCACCATCACAGTTCCACCACCACTTTGCCTACTGAAGAAGCTCCTGGGCTCTTTTCGTCAATCATGCCTATATTTTATATTCCCGTCAGGTCCATCGACGTCCCATTTTATTTATCACTGAAAAGGACAGCCACTCATTTATCACCACATGACATATGATTACGAGCCCAGTGCAATATCTTAATAATGTGAAGGTTTGAAAGTGGTAATCTGCGAGCCATTTTTGCGTGGATCATATAGCTAGATTTTATAATTTGTCAATGAACAGTGTTCTTGGAGATTTGCAACCGGGAAGCCCTAGTAATTTCGCGAGCCGACATTTTCTGACTTGAAGCCATTTTTTGTATCCGTCTGTCACTGTGAATATCGGTCACACGTGGTCTTCCCGAAATACGTTTTGGCTCATATTACTTCTTACGAGTTAATACACGATAAATCATACTTTTAGAATGATTTAAAAGTTTCCATATTTCCCTAAAAGTCTTAACAAGCAATTTCAAATGCAGAATTTTACTCACTTCTTCATTAGAGAGCTGCGAAGCTTTAGGCATTTTGAAACGCAGAACAAACAACCGCTTTCCTTCTCTTACAACGTATTTATTAGGCTCCGAATCGACGTCATGATTACCGATACCATATTTCCATAAAATTGCATTTGTCTATAAACTTTTGGGACAGGTTATTTCTGTTTATTCAACGATTTAAAAATTGACATTAAATATACTGGGTAGAACTGCTATTTTTTCAATATAATAGACATAATATATCTATACAGTAAGTTGCATCAAAATATATCATATAGAACAAAACATATAGGCAAAATACAAGATTTTATAAACGTTTGGGACAGAGTGTTGGTACGCAAATTTATAATGGGATAATTACATACATGTGCATCAAAATATTCTGATAATAGCCGTTTTAGAGACAAATATTGGTTATGTATATTGCTATGGTTGTAAAGTTGGTTATCTGTTGTTCGATGAAAAAAAATCATGAGTGTAAATAGCACAGTTCCTTGTATTCTCCCAGTGCAAGAATGTGGCCTGAAAGTCATTTCGTGAATGCTAATTTCTCATCTCCTGTGATTGGTAATACAAGGAATCTTCTTGTTTTCCCCTCAGTTTCAGTTTCAGAGAAACAAAGGAGTCCTCATGAGCTAAGCCTGGTGAGATGGGCAACAGCAGAAGCGATAAAATGTTGTTGTTGGCTAAAAACTCACGAACGACGATTGTTCACTAAAAGACTATTACTATTACTATCGTGTAGAATCTAGCTCTACTTTCGTCACAATTTCGGCGTGCTGTGTCGATTTTTCTTCCTCATATGCAACAGAATAATGGTCTATCCCTGAAAAGTAATTTTGCGACGAGCAATTCCACGAATTTCTAAGAGCAGGATATAAGTTGTACGATCCTGCCACTCGAAAAAATGCGCATGGCTCAGAGTCTCATGAACGTCATTTAGCCAAAGTGTGCTCAGTATCCTTGCTGCTGATTTGCACAGTTTAATATAAAATTTTATCTTTTAAACCCTTTTCTATACTTAATTTTATGTTACTAGTTATAACTGTTACGAATTTCTTTTTGTGTTCGTTCGCTGTGTCTTCTTCCAATTCATGATGCAGACATGATGCCTGAAACCCCACGGCAGCAACTCTTCAGGTTAAGGCAGGTTTCACAGAGATATCACGATTGGCTGTGTCATACTGCCATATCAGGATTATCACTATCGCTAGTTAAGATATTCAGTGGAATCAGTTCGTAACCCGATTCCTCTAAAGATCCTCCATATACGGGGCCTGTTGCAAGTTAAATCATGCTTAGTGGCGAAACTTCCTCCCTTTGGTTTGGTGCGGAAGTTAGGATAGGGGTGCCAGCACAGGTGTTGTCCTCGACATCTGACCGTGGTTCAAAATCATTAGATTCGTCCCCAAATAGCGTTCGTGTTCTTTCAAAACGGGACGTTGATTTATAACTAAAGCACTGACACTGCAAGCATATTCGTCTGTTTATGTTTGCTGTGGCCTTAAATCCTTTATATAAACCAATACATATGTTAAGGTTGGCATTTTATTTCATTGAAGTAATTGCTTTAAAGAGAACAAGTAAAAACACTACAGTTATTTATTCTGAGAGATCTGAATACAAGGGCTCAGATACATAACGAAAACATTTGATCTCAAATTCTTATTCTTTATTCATCTGCGATTATTCAAAATATCTATAATTTTTTTAAAATAAATTTTAATTAAAACAGGAACAACCGGAAAAGATGCATCTGATATATATTATGGAAAAAGATGCATACGTATCTTGCGTGTATTAAAATGATTCTTTATGTATGCGTAATATCAAAATGGTTCCTTGAACTTTACTAATAAAGAAACTACCCATTGATTGACAATCAACACTCTATGCGACATGTAATACCTAAATTGATGAATGATTCTAATGCTGTCCACAACACCAAACGATCTAAAAACGACTGATAAGGTTGCAAAATATCCTATAGCAGCGAACTTAACCTATCTTTCTGAATTAATAAGTTAAAAAATTACCTATTTTCTTTATAAGTTGATCTTTACTCTACTTTTATTTCTACTTAGCAAACTGATCTAATTAAAAACTCGGACAAAATTGAATGAGGCTAAAAATGAACGTTAAAGTGGAAAGTCATCAAAGTGAATAGTAATTCGCTCATTTATCAGATAAATGCGTAATTTAAATTTATTAGTAAAACTGATGATAAATTATTTAGTTTAGAAAAATATGCGTCAACCATGGGTATAAGACAAAACATAATTAATCACTGTTAAAGGACGAGTTAGAAACAAAATAATACTGTTTTTCGGCCTCATATAAATAGAACATTAATGGAAAGTATAACTATTAATGTAATCAAAATAATATTTTTCTAAAATATATATTACACCAGCTGTTTTGTCCGGCATTGCTCGGGATTAAAACTCCTTTATGTCTAATATTTTTAATGAAAAAAAATATTTTTGTAGAGAAAATTATAATATAAAAATTCTTTATCGTCTGAAACGTTTTTACTTCAAATTTCGCTCATAAATAGTGAAATATAAGTAGGATTTTGACGAATGTTCTGGGTCAATTAATTAAATAGTTAAATTTTCATTAATAAAAAGCGTCAAAATGAACTAAATCAATAGTTATTCCCGATATAAATTATGAATCATATGCTTTTAAACTTTTGTTTAGTATTCTCCCAGAATTTTGTTTATAATTTCTAGCAACAGCTCTTCATAAGTATTCTTGTTCTTAAACACAAAAAAATACGTTGATACAAATTGGAATTTTATACACAATTTATTTTTTTTAAATTATAGAAATGAGAGCAATGCAAATGAAATGAATGAGAATGCAAATGAAATATGTGTCAAAAAAAGCTATTTTTTAATCTTTAATATAGTATAAAAATTGTTAGTACAACATAACACTTTCGAAACATATACCAAAAATTCTCGAAATCTTGCTTAATTAATTTTAAAAATTTAATTAGCAATTGGGCCTTTTAAAGTTATCTTTCACTTCTCTTTAAAATATTGACAGAAATAAAAAGAAATTTTTCAAAGTCTCGCCATTGCTACCAACGAAATATCATTAAATTTGCTTTATTTAAGAATTGTCTGCTGTAATAATTTATTTATTAAATTTTGACATATTAATAAAAGTTGAGGGACACATTTCAAAGATATAAAATGGTATCATTGAAAAAGTAAAGTTTTGAACTTTAAGATGATACAAAAATGTTTTTGGGGGGATAATTTGCTCCGAAGTTAATACGGAAAAACCGTTTCGGTTAATTTCGAATTAACTGGCTGTTTAATTAACTTTAGGACTTCGAAAAGTTGACAATAATCTTCCTCTTGTCTTAAATAATAAGTGTGGAAAGTTTGGTTGAAAGTCCTGGAGTAGTTTAGGAGGAGATGTGGAACATACCCACATACAAACCTACAATGACTTTTATTTATATTAAGATTAAAGAGGAATTATCTTACCTTCACACCTACATTAAAGAGGAATTATTATACCTCATGTTATATAATTACAACTTGGGATATAAACGCAATATGCTGCTGCAAATATTTCTTCATCCTGTTGCCTTTTATGGTAGATATTTTCGAAATATCTTCTCATAAATAGCAGAAATTCTGGCGCTATTTCACTCATATGAAATAAATAAGCAAATATGGAAACATCTCGCCTAATCGCTTTTACATTGGCCACAGTTGCAACTTAATATAAAAATATCATTACGTAATCTTCTGACATACGCAGAACTTTCATTTTGTGCTGTCTAATCCGATTAGGGGTTGAATAAAAATGGTGATGTAATATGTAAAATAATATCAAGGAACTTTGCAAAATGTTGTAAGTAAACTTCTTGACATGTTTTATTCATGCATTCATATTTATGTTATATTATTCAATAATATTCCCTTTGCTATATATTATATTACGTTTGTTCGGGTAATCCATAATATTAAACAGAAAATGCATGTGTCGTCGGTCGGTCACAAGAACTCCTCCTTAACGGTGAACGGAAGCGACATGAAATTTGCACACGACATTCTGGACTACATTTCTAGGGCAACTGTGCTATTTTAAACTTTCAGAATTAATTAGATCTTAAGATATTTAATTAAATAACGAAAATTAGCCGCAGTTAAGTCTAATACGTAGACATTTTCTGAAAATAACTTCTGAAATATTTATTCACCGACAATTATTTTTAAACCATCTTTTTGAAAAAAATTATATTTTTAATGATACTAATTCCGGTGCAACATTTTCTATAATTATAATTATTATTCCAAAATTCATTTTAAACAGAATTTGTAATTATGTTCTCTATTGTTATAAAATTAAATTCAAACTAAATTATTATTTCATGAAATTAAATACACGAGTTTTTGCCACAGTTAAAATTAATATTAGAAAAGATTATTTTCTCTGGACATTTTTATTTCCGGTAGTGTTAAGACTTTCCTGGTTACTTAATAGTTTAGTTAGAGTTCCTATCGAAGGGAGACGAACTAGGGAGAAAATGATGTTTTCCCGTGTCACAAGAATTCTTTCTAAACACTGAACATCGGTATGAAATTTGCTCATGCCATTCTGGTGTCCATTTCTAGATCAACTGTTCTTTTATAAACTTTCAAAAAATTATTACTTCTTAAAATAATTAATTAAATAGCACAAATTAAGCCAATTTTTGGCGTTTTTTTCTGATTTTTTCGCCAATAACTTCTGAAATATATATATTGCACTAAGATGGTTTATGCACCATCTTAATGAGCAGAAAATTTTTTTTTAACTGATCTGAGTTTAAATAGCATGCGTCCTTTCCCCTCCAATTTTAATAAACATTTAAAAATTCGTTTCAAATGCAATTTGTAACAAAGCTTTCAATTATTGTAATAAAATTCAGACCGAATTTTTGTTCTACAAAATCCTTCATTCCAATGTTTTTGCCACTGTTAAAGTTATAAAATATTTCCTTTACTTGAATATTAACAGAAAGGCAGAATTTTTATTTTGTAGCATGAACACTGTTGCATGTAAAAAAATAAGCCACCCAGCATTATTCCGCCGCTTTTCATTTTATCTTAGAACAAAAGGTACCAATTTTCAGGAAATAACGTGTACTAATAGATTCTGGGGTTAAAAATTTCAGAAGGGGTCGTCTATATATTTAAAATTGCGCTAATTTCAAACTTTTTAATGCAAACCTCCTTTTGTGATGCCATAAATAAGTTTCTCATAAAAAACTACCCCAGGATATTAATTTTGGTTTATATATCATTAATAAATTGGAAGATATTTGTCATTTCATTTCCTCGATAAAAAAAAGGGGTCAACTCCACATTTATTTACTAACGTTTTCTGCTTACGTTTAAGCAGTTAAAATTATTTCTCACTTTAAATGTTATTTTTAAAGTAATTTTTCCCATTTTCCAATCTGTAAAACTTGATGTAAAATCTGTAAAAATAGAATAATATTACACCACTTTAACTTATAAAATTTTAATTTATATTTACAAATTGTTAAATATTTGTATATTTAAATTTTATAAAACAAAGTTGAATAATAATTATATTTAATAATGAAAACGGTTTTCGAAATACATGCTGCCCCCTTAAGTGCATCGAATCACAGCCAAAATAGAAAATGCAATGTAACTTCAAAACTATTCGTATAAAAAAGCTGAAATTTTGCATGGGATAATGTAATAACCATCTGCATCGATTACTCTTAAAATTTAGTCTTGGTATACAAAATTTTTTACATCAATCATGATAAAATATTTCATGTGCTCAAAATTATAAGTGTAGTATGTGTAGAACAATTCAAATTATTGCAAAAAATTCTAGGTCAAAAACTATATTATTTCTCAAGATATCAATAAAAATTTAAAATTTTACTTTAGCATTCAAAACTTAAAGATTTATTTGCTTTTTAATTTCAAAAGGTATTGAGCTTGAATAATAAAATTTCGTATCTGAGCATAACGTTTCATGCAGTTTTGAATTCCGTTGATAAAAATGTGTGTTGTCATTTGAAATTTTGAAGTTAGTGTAATTATAAATATGTATACGACCCCTTTTGAAGTGTTCGACCTATTGTAGATGTTATTTCCTTAAAATTGGTACCTTTTGTTTTAAGATAAGATGAACAGCGGCGGAATAATGCTGAGTGTTTCCTTTTTCTCTGCGACTGTACATCTTTCAATATGTTTCCACAGCAATCCAATGATGTTGCTTAAGAACTATCCATATGCGATGCTTCATTTAATTTTGACAAAATTTTAAGTGATCCTAATGAGTGTTTAATGTAATTCAAGGTTATTGAGTCCGGTTCCGAAGGGAGAGGCTCTGAAGAGAAAAAGAAGGAACACTTTAGGGTGTTTTTCCGTTTAGGCACATAGAACCATAAAGAAGAGAATGATACTTTTGATGGTGGTACTAAACACATGATATGAAAGAACTTCTGTTTTCGACGTGGTAATGATGGGGAAAGAAATGTGGTGTTCCAAGGATTGCTTTACTCATGCCAGGTGGTAGAAAGTTTGGAGACAAAAGGAAGTACTGGCCGAAAGTTTAGAAGACACCGAAGGAAGTCAAACGAAAATGAACGAAAGGTGTTACTGCGAAACTCTGTTCAGTGAAGTTTAAATTTTTACAAATTCATAGACTTGAAAATAATTTCATCCCGAGCAAGGACGTGTATATCAGCTATTATATTTATATTTCTTTAAATGAATAAGTTTTAATTTTTTCATATTATTATACCAAATTAATTTTATTTTTTATTCTTTATTATTTAACTTATATTTGGTATTAATTCAATAAAATTTAAGAAAATGTATATCCCAAAAATCCCTGATATTTGTTTCACGGCGAGATATTCGCTTATTTATACAAAATACATTTAATACTGAATTCTGATTAATAAAATGGGAAAATATAAAACCTTTCTTCAGTTATTAATTGTCAGTTATTCCTAACAGCAACGAAATGTTTTTGCCCTATCGCTGTTCGGAGGAAAACAGATGTTAAAGGCTAGCAAAAACCTAATAGGCTGCAACTGAAGGTAGGACGACTTCTTACCGCCAAAATCCCTTCATATGCTTTCGCTAACTCATTCGACTTTTGTTGAGAAAAGTCACTTTGCTTTCAAAATTCAGAATGGAGGAAGACAAATATGCAGCTTTTCCCTTCAAATTTTCCTTTTTTGACAGGAACAGGCAGATCGCGTGAAAACACTTTTTTGTTTACAAAGAGAAGTGGATCAGGAACGCGGGAAAGTTATTCAGGACAGTTGTTTATGAGCGTGATATTTTTTTAACTGAACGGGTAAATCCAGATTTGTCTCTGCATTGATTGGACTCTTTTTTTATTTCTAACACTGAAAATACACTGTTTGGTTGACTGTTATGGATTTTACTATCTAGAAAAACCATATCCATTCTTTTACCGTCAAAACTATTATTTCGAAATGAAAAAGAATTCTGTTTTTAACATTTTGTAATGCTAAAGCTTTGATTTTCCTTTGACTATAGAAAAAGGGGCTGTACGGAGAACAGTTACATTCTTACCCATAATATGAAATACACAAAATGAAAGTAATTCAAGAGAGAAAGCATTAGATATCGGTATTTTTTAGGAATTTCGACGTGTCAAATGATCCTGGAATATTATATATTTAACCTAGGGATAATTTATTGCATATTTATATTTTTTCAATGTTTTTATTAAATAAATCATAATACTTATTGTGTTCACAATTACGTCATCAATTGTGTGGATGGTTTAAGCGTCTGTAATTTGCCATTTGAAATTTTTTCACAATTTCCATTGTCATTTTTCACTATTTACTTACTACTCTAAATCTTGTGTTATGCTTATTAACTTTTAATAAACTGTTTCCTAGATAGTATAAATAAATGAATAATAGTATAATAAATTAATAATGTGAATAAGAAATTCTGGGCAAGCTGGATAAATAATTATTGTATTCTATTATTCTTGACAGATGATGATTGACTGATTTTTTTCTCATTAGAAATAAGTTTGCACCATTGGATTTTGTTTAAGTTATGTTATTTGAACACTTTTAGAAAACATTTGATGCTGACAAAGAACTTTTCCATGGGAATTTCATGGATTATTCAGACTCTTCCGCCAAATGGATCAATAGATTGAAAACCCAGCCTTCTCGCTTATTGACATATATTCGCTAATTGCATTTTTTTGATGGCTAATGCTTCTCTAAACTATTTCAATTAAATTTTCCTTCTCTCTATCTCTGATTCACTTGTACCTCCAAAATCTGCCCCTTCACCTTAAATATCACAGGTCCTTGTTCCAGGTTACAATATAATCATCGCATATTATGTGCTTTCAGTTCTCGCTTACTAAATACAACCATCCCTCCAAACTAATTTACTTACTCGCAAATCAGTTCCAGTAGAAATTTAAAATAAACCCCAAACCATCTAAAAAATTATACTATCTAGGGTTCGTAACAGTTAGATTAACCTTAGAACAGAGTTATACATTGTCCCAAGTGTTGTATATCTTGCTTGAAATCGGTTGAATTCTCGATAAATTGCATTTGCTCTCATTTCCAACCAACCGTAGGTTCCTATTTGCAGTATTCAATTAAAATGGAGCGTCGTATTCTTCTAATGGAAACTGCTTTTAGAGGAAAACAAAAGTTAAAAGAATTGAAACAATTTGTTCATAGATTGAACCACCTTTATAGTAAAATCAAATTAAAACTAAACTCAGTGATGGCGGGCGGTGATTTGACGAGTATGGAAACGGTTTGTTTAATGAATAATCCGTATATAAAATTTCCTTTCCGTAATAAATCTAAACGAGTGAGATGAGTTTCGAACCCTTTATATCCTGAATTAATTTAACATCAACTTTTCAATTTTATTAACGTAGGACTACGTTCCTCCAATTGGGGCCTGAGGAAAGAAAATGATTCACACGCCAAAACGCCACAAAACTTGGTATGGGAGATCCTCTATATCTCGGTAACTACATATGTGTTGTTGTTTCATGTCCCCCTGGCCCAAGATTAGACCAGGTCCATGACACCATGTCGCTCTAACAACTCCACAAGTCCTTTGCCCTCCCCACTCCACAGCTGACTCGCAGAGGCGCCAATACAGTCAATGATCCCAGATAGCACATAAGTTTGCAGCAAGTTTGATTTTGACTTGATATTCCCTTGTCACAGCAACATTTGACGCGTCAAACTTGAAACGAACTTGTAGCAAGTTCGCTGTGACAACTAGCGCCACCCTCGCTTGCAACGCATTTGCTACAAGTTCGATGTGACAAATAGCGCCACCTCCCTTGCAAATCAAACTTGCAGCAAATTTGCAAAACAAGCTTCATGCAAAGACAGCACAAAGAGATAATTATCTTTGTCTCTGTTTAAAAAAAACATCCGATTATAATAGCTCCTCCTTGACCGTCCTTCTTTTCATTAATTCAATAAATCAATGATAATTTGTAAGAAAACTAACTTTTTTATATAAAAAAAATTGAAGCATTTTCCATCTTTTTACTAAATATATCACTCGCACTGTAAAGAAAACTATATCGCCTTTTTCTTAAAGTTGAAATTTTAACGTTTATAAACAAAATTAAATCTAAAATACAGTCAATGTTTGTTGAAAAATAATAACTTAGACATTTTGTCCCATTTTAAAGTAATTACTTTTGAACTCTAATTTCATAATTTATTCTACTAGCAAAACATAGTTATTAGCGAAAATCGCTCTCTCTTTGACCTCAAATCATATTCTCAACTCAAAAAATTAATTAAATCAAGAGAATAGTTTAAAATAAATCGTATACGAATCGAATGGAACGATGTATTAGCGAAATCTATCTTCTCCTCTGAGAGTTTAACTAGCCCAGTGGTTACCGCGTCAGCGTTCAGAACCAGTAGGTCGAGAGTTCTATCCTGGGTTGTGTTCGTGCTCTGTTTTTGCTATAATTTGCAATGAGTTTGCAATGCAAGCTTGCTGCAAATTCGTCCTATGGTGACTTCGAGGTTTGAGTTAACTTGCTGCAAGCTTATTTCACACTTGCACACTTGTCGTGACAAATTTACAGAAAGCTTGCAGACTTGCAATACAAGTCTGCTGAAAATTTGCTGCAAACTAAAATTGCTATCTGGGATATGGGCAGGAGAAGCAGGACAGGAACAAGGGCAAGAAAAAAAAGTATTTTCCTTATCGAAGAATTTTAAGCTTTTAATGTGTCCACTACGCAACCTGGCCAATGCAGTCTGAGCGGATCTTGTGCCTACGGACTGTAGAGACAGACCAGGACGGTTCCCGGCATGTAGACATCATTGTAAGACATTAATGTAGACCTGTAATGTAATAACATCTTATAGATAAAGGATAACAACAAAAGTTACAAAAAAAATTGAAAATCGGAATTGTAGTTCATCGACTACTGATTCGCAAAGTTGGGCACAAATACGCAAGAATTGGTGACACGATCCTCTATATTTCGGTAACTACATATGTTAAGAACATAACTAATGTCATATTTTAGAGATAAAGGGTAACAACAGAAGTTGCAAAAAACTTACTTAAACTTAAAAACTTACGAGAAAGTTCGAGAAACAAAAGAGTCACGTAAGTAAAGTAGTCCTAAGCCTTTAACATCAGCGGCTGTTTGAAAAGACAGCATCCCGTCGTTTATTTTTAATTTTTACATCATTAGATAAGTTATGGGGTAGAATAATGTCGTCTTGAAAAAGGAAACGACTTTTAATTACTTCAAATAATTAATTCGTAAAACATTAATATCTGCCTTCTACTTCTTGCTGTCAGATATAAGCTCTTCGTGTTCATAATACCATCTGGAAAAACGGTACTATTACGAAGAAATAAGCGTGATACTTTTAAGTACAGGAGATATAAAGGATTTTTAGTATAGTTTATTTATATTAACGTCCCGTTTTAAAGCAACACGAGGGCTATTTTGGGATGGACCTCGTAATTTTGAGCCGCGGTCAGATGACAAGGACGACACCTTAGCTGGCACCCCCCCTCAAAACTTCCACGTCACGCTGACGGGAAGGCGTTTGACCACTACGTATGATTTAATGCGCAACAGGCCCCATACACGGCGGATCTTCAGTGGAATTGGGTTTTGAACCGGGAACCCTCCGGCCCCAAAACCGAGACCTTACCACTAGGCCACCGCGGCCTTGGGAGATATAAAGGAATTAAGCCAATCCAGTCTGCGATCTTGTTTCATAAATTTATTTTTGGGGCTTGCAACTTTCGCCTTTTTTCGGTCCCCCCCCCCCCCCTTGTTTACGAGCTTGTGTAACCGCTTGTCCACTACAAGATGAGTATTTCACCTCTCTCGTTGGACTAGTATGTCTGTCCTCTAACCTTCTGACATATCGCTGTACTCACCAATACCATTCAGACATACCATGTGCGATGGATACATTAATTGCTAATTAAATAGAGCAAGAAAAGTAACTCCAATAGCTCTCGAGGGGGACTACGAACCTCACTTTGGGGGGATTTCTTAAAAAAGTAGAAAGTCATTTTCCTTGTTGAGATTCTCATTGTAAAATGATATTTGCGATTTACTAAATAAAGTGAAATATCTCATTGGGATATGTTTGTAATATCTACTTGTTCTTCTCTTACTATTTTAGTGAATTTTTGTGAGAACGTGCCCAGGCTCAGCTTTTCGGTATAAAAATAATAATTGTTTCTAGATATGATTGGTCATAGTATCAACACAAACTTAATAGGCACTTCTAAGGCAACTGTGAGAGACGATCGCAATTGAGGACAACGCTGTGTGGACTCTAGATAACGATGTAACCGTTTAGATCAGTTCATTATCTAACAACGGAGTGGGCTACTATATTTCTTGAGCAAAGTAGAAGGTAAAAAGAATGAATACAGTACAGATGTTTTAACCATCAGGATTTCTTTGAAAAATCAATTGCTTTCGTTCTTGATATCATTGCATTTTTACAAAAACTATTTCATAAGCTGTCAATGGCAAAATATGAATAAAGAACATGAATGGCCATGTTTTCTTTAAAGTTAACTTTGTTTTAAATGATTTTGAGTTACATCAAAACGGACAGAAACTATAAATATCATTGAGTTCATAGTGCATATTGTCAGTTTTGAGACTGTTTCTAATAAAACGTAATTGTCTTAAAACATACTTGAACAGAACCAGAGTATCATAGCAAATTATAAGTAATTTGCAATTAATGAACCAATACAATGGCTCAAAACAAGCGTTAGTAATGCTGAAATAAAACAATTAAGTTTAAACAATACAACATGTGATGCATTTTCCTCAGAACAGATACGAAAAATCATACGGTAGACAAATGACAAAAGAGTCCTATTCTATATTTATTCAAGGATTAATCTGAGTAAATCCAAGCTTATAGTAAAGAGCACGACAAACAATCGAAATGTAACAATAAGGGAAATAAAAAAGGAAAATAACATCTAACTATGTTTTAGAATTTCTTCTGGAAATCAGGGCGACAAAGTACCAGACGTGCTGCATTATCAATACAGGATCAGAAAACCACAAAATGAGAGCAAAAAAGTCGCAGTCGAATTAGACAAATCCCAGATAGGAGCATTGATTTCTTCCAGAATTGAAATATATTTTCTTTTTCACCTCGCCTATAATCCATTTGGCGACATCACAATTTACGATGCATGACAAACTCTTGCATTGTCACTCAAACTAAATAATAAAAACAATCATTTGTTGACGCGAACTACTGGAAGAAAGGTTAAGGTACTTCGCAGATTCATGAGAATATTCTTTTTATTTGTACATTTGAATAGAAGGAACCTCGAACTAAATTAGAAAGTAAAACTTACATTAAGATTAATCGCCGGAAAAGGGCAGATCATCAGAATTTATTTTGTATTTGGCAATAAATTTCCGTGATTAACTTCGCAGGGTCAAAATCATATTCGATTAAGATACGATGTGTTTATGGGACTGGTAACCGTTAAATACGTTTTCTTGCTTAAAATTTTCTCATATTGGTGTAACGTACAAGTTTAACGCTAAAGTTAGGGTCGGGCTCACGTACCATCCTCGTTACGTTACCATAGTACTAAAAAACAAGGTATGTCCCAATAAATACCTAGTATTTTTCGAGACCTGGCCAAACTAACGTTAACGTTTAGTGAGATTAAAGTCTAACTAATCAGTTAACTAATTATTAACTCTAAGTAATTTAGTTAAACTGAATTGTTTAACTAAGCTTATCTAAATATCATGCTTAAAAGTAATGAATATAAAAATAAATTGAATATTCTGCTAGAAAGCTCATAAACTTTAGTATTGATAAATGCATTTTTAAGAGATAAAAATGAGCCAGAATAATAGGAATTATCACTCCAAGGTGGCGTTTCCTTTAAAACTTGTTACATTGTGGATCACAAATCTTGTGCTTCTTCGAATCTGTTTCGTGCAGTTTTTCCTTACCTAAGATATTTCACAAACTTTTTTTCCTGATTCTTCCATGCCTCTCTCAAAAAAAATCCCTGGAGACGATCTATTTTTGTTAGGCGAAAGTTTGTTTTCTTTCACTTGTTTTTTTTATTATTTACCGTAGCTTTTATTGAATTTCTTGCTCTTTGTCAGTTTGAGGCGTAGCTTTTAGACATGTACACAAAACTTCCCATTGGGAAGTATCGAAAAAATTTTAAATCTCCCTGTAAGGTAAAGGGTATTCCAGAACACTTAAAAGAAGTAGTAGTAAGTCTTTTTTATATACTTTCATTTTATGTGTTTATTTTGGTAAACACTCGAAGAAATTGATTAACTACTTCAAAATATCTTCCGACTGACGTCATCTGTTTTAGAGCTGTTTATTGATTTAATAAACCTTCTATAAAAAGTGAGAAACAATTTATAGAAAAGTCTGTAACCCCAACATCCCCCCCCCCGTCCATTTCCGCACGGCTCATTCTAAGATATGAAAACTTTAGATATCTATAAAAAAATCGGAATATATGAAAAAAATGCTATAAAGAGATTCTTTATCGATATGAGAAAAGGTATTATTAGATCCATTAGCCAATTCTGACTTTTATGTGTAGTCACATTTCTACAGCTATATACACTATACAGTAATTAAATCAAAATAATAAAATATCCTTTTGCATAGAGTATCAAATATATCAAATCTGTTTTAAGATGCTTCTTACTGTAAGCTTTCCAAACTTCTAGAATGAATTTTGTGCTCATGAATATCACGGTGATGGCAATTATCGTAATGAAATCAGGAGAATGAATGGAAATGACAGTGAAAAAAGCACTCTCAAATCTTGAGCACTTTTCAATTAAACAATATATCTATCTTCTTTAAAGCATGATATTTTATTTATTTAATTACAATACATGATTTTTTATTAATAGGCCAGGAAACTAAGCCCATAAAATAGCCGCGCATCGAAATAATTCTCGGAAAGATGGAAACTGTTTTGGTCTCTTTATTTACATGCAAAAAGATTGATTTGAAGTTTGCTCCAATTTTCAGATGGTTCTTCTGGTCCGGGGCCCGAACCCCTCCCAAACTTTTCGGCCATTTTTCCGTGTATCGACATTAACTCACAAACGAAATATTTCTCAAAACTTTTTGCCAGTACAAAAGTTAAAGTGCGTAAAATTCTGCGTTGAACTGTACCTCACTTTTGAAATTAGGTAAAGCAGTTTAGACATAAGTGAGAGATAAAAAAACTTCAATTTTTACCTTTTTTTGCAAAATTAGCATATGTTGGATGACTTCGTTTTCTTGATGTAAAATGCATCGTATGAAAATTACCATTATTTCGATACGGCACAGCATGAAATGCTGCATCGAAATACTTATATGAGCATATCAAGAACACACTCTTCTAAGGTCAGTTCCTTAAGCTGGACATTGACAATGGATTCAATCCATCCTGATGAAATTCATTTGGAAGGCTTCTTAGCAGACAGTTTTCATTTTAGCTCATAAAATTTGGTGGACTATTCACAGGTCAGACTGTGCCAATTGGGAAAACAAACTCGATGCCCTAAGTTACTGCGCCTACTCCTATTTTGTGAGAGAGGCTGGCTCCCCCTAACCCACCAGACATTGGTGAGAACTATGAAAACTACTGGAGGTTTAACGGAAATGGGATTATCAATTGCACATTGGCTAAATGGGTTGCGACTATTTATTATTTTGAGAATACCACTTTCCCACAGAAAGAGGAATTTAAAAGAGTGAAGCTGGAAGCAAAGGCGTGTCAACTGGTTAAATGTTTGTTATGTTTTGAATGAAAGAAAACACATTTATGGTATAAAATTCATTTGAATTTTTTAATCAGGCTATTTCACTATCAAGCTATTTTTAAATGTGTGAAAAGAAATGCGACAAACATGAAGTAAATTATCAACATACACAGTAAAAAGATTTCATATTCTTTGGTACGATAAAAATAAATAAAAATATTGATAAAGGGAATTATAAATGTGGAAGAGTAAAAAATAATAGCAGACAACGACAAGAAGTAAGAATCTGGTGGATGACTTAATCAGAGGCCAGACATCCATGCAGATTCAAAAATGGAATAGATTTTCTGTAGAGGAAAAAGACTTTAAGGTCTGATATTTAATATCCCCTTTTGGCCTGAACCTAATCCCGGAATTCCCGGTATTGGAAAGAAAAACATTTTTCCACAAAGAAGATATTAAAGACAGTCCTTTAAATAAAGTATGAAAAGAAGGGTTTAAAATCTTATCTCTAATAGCATTTGTGGAACAAAGGAGGACGCTTTACCAAACGTGTTATAATCTTATATCTTATCTTATACAGGAAAAATGCATAATATGGAACAAAACAGATATTTTTTAATTATAATTTAATTTAAAAGAAAATTTATATTTAAAAATTATAAATTTTCAACCTTACCAAAAAACGAGTCTGATTGAGTTCCGGGATATGTATTTGTCATATTGGTAGCCTGGTTCTAGTTTCCAAGACTATGTTTAGAGCGCAAATGTAACAATGAAGATTATTTAGCCAGTGAAGAATTGAACTTACAATAATGTATTTGGTTTGGCATGAATATACCTATTTTGTGAAATGAATACCATTTTTGCGATATTTGAATTCCAACCATTTAATTTGAATTTGTTAAGTCCCCAAATGTGATATCTCTCTGAATATTATTGCAAAGTGAACGCATTCCTTTTCTAAACATTTTTTCATGCTCCATTTAGCTACGAAGTATACTTCATCAATTAATGAAGAGTTTTAAAGTCAATGACTTCGAATACATATTTTATCAGTTTTATTTTCTTTATAAAGAAACACAGATGAAGAATTTAGATTTTTGTTCTTATGTTTCATCATGACTTTGAACTCATAATATTTTCCATCTGGTGAATTGTTTAAATATTGAAGACAATGAAAAAATGTCCTTGTTTTATTGATACGCAAATGTAAATTATTCTCTAGTAAATCTGTATCTAACACTTTTCTCAGAAATAAAAACTTTGGGAACGTGCTTGGCTAGTCTACTGTTTCCGAAGAATAGAAATTCGGAAGTGGGATCTGAATTTTTTAGAGAGCGAAAGCAGACATATTGAAGAAAATATGACCCAATATTCTTCAGGCGCTTTCCCGAGTGACTTCAACAACCTTCCAGGGGTAGATGCATCTCAAGTGGTTATTGCTGAAAGGCGTAGAGCCTCCTATTTTCTCGTTTGATACGAAGTGTCATTTAAAGAGAATGGCCGAAAGTGTTATTGTTCTGTAGAAAATGGCACACTGATCTTTAAGAAAGAAAAGATAAATTGTCATTCAGAACTCCTATATTTAATTTTTAATTCCTTTATTCCTATGAGAAAGTTTTTTTCATAAAGACGTCGAAAAATGCGATTCTTTAAATGCTGAATTATTAATTTTTACACAATGTTGAGAGCGATACATTTTTTAAAATGAATTGCAATGTAAAGGAAACCGCAGATCTTTTCACATTCGGCATATTCAGAGAATAATTTTAAATTAGACTTTATTTGGTGTAGTTTTAATTCAAATGCTTTGGGATTTAGAGAAGAAGAATTATGTAAAAGTAACAAATATTAAACTGGGAGCTACAATTTATTCTCCGGTTTGTTTGTTGTTCAGGGGTAGTAGTTAATTTCTTATATTCTCAATACTTCAGACAATTCATATAGATTGCATAAGTAATCCACATCAAGTCATATAAGTCATAATGAAGGAAACATTTTAATCCCATTATTCACGCATGAGCGATTAAAGCAGATATCTGATGTGGAATACATAAACTGTCCCCCCCCCCTGTTTCTTTTTTCTGAAGATAAATTCAAAATCTAAACGAGTGATGTGAATGTTTTTGACATTTGTTTTATAAAATTTTAAACATCATTTGTTGGAAATATGAATAAACAAGTTTTAGCTCAAATCCTGATCAATTAAGTTATCATTTAAAGTTTAATTAATGAAAAGGAAATACATTTTTAACCAAAATGTTATAGGGGACTAACATATCTACAGGATGGTATAATAACTTTAAGAGACTTGAATACTTTAGCAATTATATTTTTTCTCTACGATACTTTAGATATTTAAAGCTCACACAATTTCTATTCAAAATCCGGGTTTTTAATTTAGAAGTCCAAGCTAGAAAATTGATAAATGCTGACATATGAAAGATATAAAATACATATCAAGTTGCTTAGCAAAGGCACCTCAACTCTTACTGTTGGAACTTTGCTCTAGTTAAATGGAATAATGATGGCTTTTGTAAGAAGTGGTCAGCGATGGGTTTTAAAGAAAGTCAATTGACAATGAAGTCAATTCATGCTGTCACAAGATACATGATTGGTGGATAGCACCGATCCTTCAGTACATTGTTTTTTAAAGGATGAAGACAGTTTAAGTCAGAATGTCTAAGACAAATTGCTGTGAGATGGTATGCACTGTGGCATTTTCATTACGACTCTGGAATGTCATGAATTGACCATAATAATAAAAAGAAAGCTATTATTTATAACAAACGAATGACATTTAGATTATAAAGGGGTAAGCAATAATTTAAGTGAATACCAAGGAATTTTTACAATTGCTTAAAAAAATTCCGTACGGGTATTCCTAACTTAGTTAAAATAGAAATGAAATTGGACATAGCTCAATATAATTTTCTTTCACGTTCCTCCTTTATGAAAAGCCATTGTGTGTATAAACTTCCAGGAATTCAAGAGCAACAAGAAACTCCTTCATTTCTAAATTCTGAAAAAATCTTTTTTAAAGATTTTCTTGTCGACCGTTACTGCATGTTTATTGCAAAGTAAAAATAGGAAGTTCGCTCGGACAAACTCTGGGATGGTAAATCCTTCGCTCTGCATGAAGGGAAAAAATGTCCCATAAGTCTCCTGAGAATCACAAGTTCGCGGCGCAGAAAATAAAGGATTGGTGGAATTTTTATGTTGCAGCATTTTAAATCTTTTTTCCTTAGTATCTTTTCGCTCTCAGAGTTTATATTGGAGGAAAAAAATTGCAACATGAGTTAATTGTTCCCATGCTATTTTAATATAAGTATTGAACTGATGTGGGTATTATTCTTAACTGTGTGGTATTATTCTTAAGTGGCCGTTTCCTCTCTTTGTATAATACTACTAGAGTTCATTCGCTTCAATAAATTTTAAAGAACTTACTTTATACTCATTTATTTAAGTGAAAATACATAAATTAAACAAATTTGGCGAATATTTGATTCACAATTGAATGAGAAATATGCCATCGTGTAAGATTCTTAACACCAAGTGGATCCGCATACTTCTATGTATCTCTTCTTCTTTATTATGTGACTAAGCATTTTGCATTAAAGAGTTAACACATAAAGTTTTCTGTTATTCCTGTTATGATAAAGTCATCATAAAAACTATTGAAGTTGAACCACTCACTTCAGTGATAAAGTAAACATCTCAATGGTCTATTTTGTAGACAGTTTATACAAAATTTCAAACAAATAGTTACAAGAAGGCTAATCGATGCATACGTTTTCGGCAAATTCTATGTAAAAGTAAGTAAATGAATAAATTTTCATTTTACGCAGAATAAAATTCGAATGTTTTATTGTATTCTTTAGCATGGAGAAATATATTTCAAAGGTTTTCCACAGACATTTAAAATTTCACCAAGCTGTCTTGAAAAGAATTCTTGTAAGTGTTCATTTTGTAACTTCACGTCTTTGAAGAGAAGTATATTTCTCCAGACACGCAGAAGGATAAGATATAAAAAAAGAAGATATAAAAAAATAGTAGGAATCCTATTCCAAAGATCGATAGAATATTATATGAAAGTTCTGAAGAATTTGAATAAAATCCAAAAGATTCCAAGTTTTCCAAATATCGATAAAATACTTTACTAAATCCTTCTAAGTAAATCAGAGAAGAGATGTTAGGTATGCTAACAATTTTTAGTATTAGTACAAAGAATCATATTACAAATTGAAAGCATTTAAAGCACAGTTCATTTATATCCATAATCTTATAACAGGCAGGAGAAATAGGATTTTGCCTGTTATTAATTCACGGAAAGCTTAAAACTGTTTTAATCTCTTTATATACATGCAAAAATAATTATTTGAAATTTGCTCCAATTTTCAGATGGTGTTTCAGTTGCGGGGTACCGAAATCTCTCAAATTTTTTCCGCCATTTTTCCGTTTTTCGACAATAACTCGCAAATGATACAATTATCATACTTTTTTCTGTACAAAAGTTAAAGTACATAAAAGTCTGTGTCGAATGGTACTTCATTATTGAAATTAGGTAAAGTAGTTTTTTGCGAGTTCAGAAAAACGTCAACTGTTAGCATTTTTGCCAAAAGTTACATATTTTGGATTTTTGATCTCATTTTTTAATGTTAAATGCTTTATATATAAAACACTAATATTTAAAATGTGGGAAAGTATCAAATATTAGACCTGACTATATCTTTTAACACTGCTACCACGATTTTCACCAAACTTTGCTTAATTTCGCTTACCAGCTTTCGGCGAACGAATTTTCTCTCTAAATAAAGTACCAACCTCGGCGAATCAATGAATTTAGAAAAAATAATTCCTTTTTATCATGCATTTATTTTATTTATTAGAAGTATAAAATATAATGCAAAAAGTAAGAAAATGGTTTCAATTTACAAATTTGCAGTTTTTAGAAGTAAGAAACGCAACATTGCACTTTGGCACCTTTTGGTGAGGTGAGCTGCAAAACTGTTCTTGTTCAAAGTCGTTGTAGCATCTTCATACAAAAGTTCTTCAACAGCTTCGCCATCAGAAATAATTACATAATCATCCAAGTTTGGTCTATTTTTAATGGCTTCTGGTACATTGATGGACGACGCATCTCTGCACTTGAAGCAAATCGGAAAACACTTCATTCCTTGCTTCCTACAACCAGAAGCATTCCTACATCCCTTGGAACATTTGCAGGCAGTACTGTTAAGCAGTTGTTATAGGGCTTGTACGGTTGTTGATGCGACAGTGAGCAACTCATGCTTTGTTGCCTACCAACCTCATTTAATCCGGTCTAGTACATGACCAGTCCTCAAATTAACCTGGAGAAATGCCCTCCATGAATGTAAGCGAGCAGATTCTTCAGTAGTAGAAGGAGGAGTACCCAAGCAGGAATTATTTTATAGATATGAGTGTAAGTATATATATGCGTATATTAAAAGGAGCAATAATTGATTAAAATTTTTTCATATTCAAAAGATGTTTTTTTCGATCATGTGGGTTCTTAAGACACGTACAGAATCATTCATTTCCTAATCAGCGAATAACATATACTGTTTCTATGAAACCTATTTGATTAAAGTGTTTCTGACTAAAAATGCATTTGATTGAAAACATGAATAATCTTTTTAAGAATCTTTAAGAGTTACAGAAGTGTGCCGTTATACATTTGCAATTATAAAATAAAACAATTGAAGTTGATTTAGGGTATTTGATTCTTATTGAATGCAGTTATTGACCTTTTATTGTATGGCCTCAATCTGACCCATATCCGATAATATTAAATGTTAATTATGATTAATTTATGAATTGAGGAAAAATAAAAAAAATATTAGCGATAAGCAAATCGATATTATAAAAATTCGCAAGTGATCATATGCATTACTTAAAACAGGGGCATTATGATTCATTTCTCCGTTGCATATTACTCTTAAATTACATTGATTAATATTCTTGTAAATTCCTTTTGACTAAAATATATATTAGTTTCAATGAGCATGCCTTTATGTATGTTAATAAAGAAATATTTTTTGAAACAGTTTAGATAGATAAGAAATTTAATTGATAGATGATTGAGAAAGAGAAGACAGGAAATTCGGATTTAAGATTCTTTTCCTATGTTCAGTTTTTTTTTTATAATCTTCTTGAAATATTACAAAGGTCTTAAAAATCAAATAGGAATTCCTTGTACATTATTATTTCTTATTCCTTTCTTGAGAATATTAATTTAGCTTATAGACTTTGAATAATGCTAATACTCTAGAAATTAATTAGAAACTGGAAGATTTATTTTATACTTAAGATATTTCCATACTAATTTAGTTACCCTCTTCTTTTGTGTAATATTTAAAACAAAAAAGAACGTAACAGGAAATACATACAAAGAAATATGTTTAGAGATATAATGCCTTATAGGATTGTCAAAATAATACCAACAACATTGTTGGCATTTTTCAAAATCAACTCCGAAATCCTTTGTTGCGTAAAATTCTCTCTTTTCATTTTTTCCAAGTAAAAAAAATAATTATGTGTAGAATCTTCCAAGACATGTTATGGAATGCAGCGCCTTTTCAAATAGCACCGTCTTAAAAGCAGCTCTAGAAAAGCTTTTGTTGTCAATCGTTGCTGCATGTTTATTCGAAAGTAAAAATAGACAGTTCGCTCGGACAAACACTGTGAAGGTAAATCCTCCATTTTGGGATGAAAAAATTTTCAATAAGCCTCTCGAGATTCACGGGTCTGCAGCGCGGGAAGTGAAAGACATTGTAATGCGGAATGCTTTTCTTCTCTCTCGAAGCATTTGAAATCCCTTTCTTTGTTTCCATTTTCCGCATTTCTGAAGGATTCAGTGTTGGATATTCAGATCTGATTGCTACAGGATGATTTTTCTTCTGTCCAGTGATTCTTTTTAAGAAATTGTCAAAATCAGCACCTACTATTGTTTCTATTAACCGCACTTCTCCAATAAGAAAAACTTGCATTTGGTTAAATTAAGGCTACTTTGAATCGGTGGTTTCTGGAACACATGTTTAACTCGACGAATCAAACATGTGAGTATTAAATATAATAAAGTTCAGACACATATGCAGATTTGGTTTATATGAAGATTTGAGCATGAATAAATAAATAAATAACTCATATAACTTTTCATGGCGGTATACAATTTTAGCATAAATTCTCATTGAGATATCCTTGTCAATTTGAAGACCCTATAAAAATCTCATGGAATGAGGAAAGTTTTCTTGTCCCACTCATTCATTATTTGAAAGGCCATCAATCATTTGAAAATAAATACCAATGTTTTCAGACCAATTAATTTGTTTTGGTGAGTATTTATTGCCACAATTCACCTAATATTATTATTTCATTCTTCTAGTTCAAGTAGAGAGACTAATGCCCTTAATATTCCTCTAAAGTGGATTGTCATTCTTTAAATCAATCATTGAATGTATGAATCTCATCTTTAAACTAAGAGATGAGACTCATGTAATTCATTATTTTTTATCATTTGATCTAAAATTACAGCGTTCTATCGATCGAATTCTTTAAATAAAATTAAAATGGAAATGATTATAAATAATGCATTGCATGAGTCGCAGGTCTTTTTTGAATCTCACAGAATTTCTTTATAGAAAAAATACTATACAAATAATTGACGAAACCTTATTTAGTCTCTGTTCCGCGTCCTATTACTTTATTTCATGTATCTCAGTGTTAATGTATTTTGTGTAATCGTATTTTTCTGCATGCTTAGTTTTAGCGTCTCCACTAAGTGGCGCTACTAGTTGCTCTTTTACAGTATTTAATGTTTGCAATGTATTTGGCATGCTAGCCGCCCTCTCCGATATTTGATGCCTGCAACTTTTTATGTCTTTACTGCAACATGCAGTTTTATTAATTCTTAAATCTTTTTAACTGTCACTAATTGCACATAGTTATGAATATAGATTTTAAACTTAAAGTTTGTTCTTCATTATTGAATGAAACGTCACCAAAATTTATTTGAACCCCAGTCACCGCGTTGCTCCAGCATTGTGTTCTAATGTGGATTGTGAACTCGTGATCTTTACGAGAACACATGGAAACGCGACCGCAACAGTCTGTGATGAGCAAACGAGTAAAGGTTTTATTTTATTTTCATGCAATGTGTTTTTATTTCTTTTCTTTTCTGATTCGATTAAATGCTTGATCGATAAATTAACTACTGTCATATTTGATATTATATTATTTGTCACTGAGATGCATTTATTATTTGCTTTTGCTTGTTAAATTGAACTCGTATATATTAGAAATTTCTTTAGTGATTGTAAGGGATACAGTATAGTGAGAATTAACCAATATCAGTTTCCAAAACTTTCTGAAGATGAAATTGTACCAATCATATAATCTTAAATTATTTTTATGTATTCTGCAAGAAGAAACGAAAAACAACTGTTGAAATCTCTAATATTGCTGAAACATATTCTTACCGTTTGAAAAAGGGAATATTTAAGATCCGGTTCTATTATGTCTTACGAAATTAATCAATTTAAATTTCGGGAAAAAATAAAATAATGAAGGCTATTAAGAAACAAACTTAAAAACTTATCATCTCACTTTACCTACATATAGTTACTTCGCTTTGAAAAACAACCTACAAATGTTGCTACCGCACAGATATCTGACATATCACAGACATTATAACAGTAAGAAACTATGGTAATGATTTACGTTCTTTAAGTTAATAAAGTTACATTCACAATAAAACAAAAATTGAGTCCCTCCAGTAGAATGGCAGTTAGAATCTACATTAAAATTTTAGTCTTAGTACAATCCTAAACATTCGAAAGAAAATTTCTTAAAGCGGGTATCCTTAATCCTTAAAAATATAATAAATATGAAAGTGTCTGTCTGAATGTCTGTCTTTCTGTCTGTTTGTCACGCTTTCACGGTAAAACTACCAAACCGTTTTGGATGAAAATTGGCAGAGTTGTAGCTTGAAACCCAGGAACGGATATAGGGTAGGTGAAATCACGTTAAATTAAGTATTTTTGACTACAGATTAAAATTAATTAACAAAGAAAGCCCATTGAATCCGCGATTCGCGATGAAGATTATTTTATTTTTTAATCAACTGTCATTTGATCCTTCAGGAATGCGAAAACATGTTGAATAAAAACTATCAAGTGATACTTTTTTCCGCTATAACTTCGGAACAAATTGTCCGATAAAAATTTTTTTATACCATCTTGAAGATCAAAATTTTACCTTTTCAATGATATCAATTTCTTTTCTGTGACATTTTTTCTCCAATTTCTATTAATTTTTAAAAAATTTTAATAACTTTAATTACGTGCAGATGATTTGGTAATTACGCAAATTTATCGTTACTCCGTTGCTAGGCAACGGTTAGACTTCGAACTAATTTACCTTTATTTCTGAAAATTTTGCTTGTCTTTGTAAATATCTATAAAATAAGGCAGAAATTACATGCATTTGTCTGTCTGTCGGTCGGTCACAAGAACTCTCTCCTAAACGGTGAACGGTAGCCACATAAAATTTACACACGGCATTCTAGAGCATATTTCTAGGTCAAAGGTGCTATTTTCAACTTTCAGAGTTAATTTGTTCTTAAGATATTTAATTAAATAACAAACATTAGCTGCTTTTAAGCCTAATGCTTAGACGTTTTTTGCCAATAACTTCTGAAATATTTATTAGAAAACAATTTTTTATGCCATTTTAAAGACCAGAAAATGATCTTTTTAATGCTATTAATTCCATTGCGATGAAATGTTTTCTCTGATTGTTATTAAGGTTTAAATATATTTTTGTAACGTAATTTCTGACAATGCTTTTTATTGTTATAGAAATAAATTAAAGCTAAATTACTGTTTCGCGCGCTGGCTTTTGCCAGTGTTAAAGTTAATATAAGAAAACATTGCCTTCTTTGACCATAAACAACAAAGGAGACTTTACACTTCCGGTTTCCTGTTGTCGTTGCATTTACAGCTTTTAATACGGTTACACAGTAATCTAATGACGTTAGTAAATTATTCTCTCGATGTTTTGTTTAATTTTCACAGTGAGATATTACAGAATATCCATCTGGAGATACGGTAATGGGCATTAAGAAGAACCATCATATTCTGTAGAGCTCTTCAACATCTTAGAATTGTCAGGGGCACCTTCCGACAAGCCGAGATTGAATGTCGGTGTGCCAGTACTACTAATACGTAACCTCGATATACCGAGACTGCGCAATGGCACACGGTTACAAATTACACACCTAGGTCCAAACGTCATGAAAGCTACAGTTATGAGTGATATAGGGAGAAGAGAGAGTGTTTTAATTCCACACCTTCCTATAATACCGAAGGATTTATCATCTCAGTTCAGAAGGTAAGAAGTCCCTTTAAAAATATCATTTGCCAGGCTCAGGGCCAGCCACTGAAAGTGGCAGGCGTGCATTTGGAAAAACCATATTTTTCGTATGGGCAACTATATATGGCGTGTTCACGTGTGTCCAGCCCACACAACCTCTACATCCGTACAAATAACTTGGTATACAAAAGTATATTAGCATAGATAAACAATTTACATAACTATATCAGCATACATGTACAGTACACTCCTGCCAGCCGTCCAATTAAGTATTATCAACTGTCAGAACTTTTAATTTCTACTTTCAAAATGCAACAAAACATTTACATTCGTGAATTAAAAAAAAGAATAATTCAAATTCTTCGCGCACGAAGTCGCGGGTAACAGCTAGTTAGAAAATAAACACAGTTCTTTCTTCTGTTCAAACTATTTAGGGAAAACTAATATTATGTTTGACGAATTATGAAGCATTTCAAAGAGTTAATAATTTAATGGAACATTTTTAAGCTTGCAGATGCAAGCTTCAATAACTAGGTTGGCATCAGAAAAATTATTTTAAGGCCTTTAATGGGCTATAACTGAGTAACTTAGAGTTAAAGTACTGACTTGTGATTAACCAAAGTTTTCGCTTGGTTAAGCATGGATCAATAATTTATTGATTAAACATATATTAAATAATTAAATTTTTTCCTTCATGTTTGAAATACGGATTAATGTGAGTTATTGATCCATTAAAGGTCAATCATCTTCGTAATGGAGGGGAAACAAAGATTTACTAAGTAATAGAGTCCTGAGTTAATACTGCTAAGATTATAGCCTGCTTTTTAAATTTATGAATAACTAAGTAATAGACGTTGTTAATCAATCGAGGTCAAAACATCATTCTATAAATTTCAGCTTATCTATTTAAAACTGTATGCTAACTGTATGCAGTTTGATGTGCCCTTGTGCAACGAACTATTTATGATGCATTAATTAAATGTGGGAAAAATGGAATATGGAAAACATCTATATTTAGCAGTGTTTGTTTGGGGAATATTTCTCCAATGCATAACTGCGACGGAATCGAGGTATATTCATAAAATTATTTTCAAGATATTGCCCAAGAGGCTAGAAGAAATATATATATTTAGAAGTCAGTTGGAAATTAATATTCATCCAAAAGAGTTTCCATATAAATTTTTGGTGGCGTAGATGATTTAGTTTAATTTCAAAATAATTAATTGCTGTGCCAGTTCTAAAGTGTAAGTGTATTCATAAGGAATCACACCTGTATGGACTATTGGCATGTAGTCATTCTGAATAACATGGGCGTGGAGAACCATGCAATACAAACGCTTTTACGAAGTATCACGACTGGAACTTTCACAACGCTTTGACATCGGTTAATTGGGCAGTTAGACATAACACCATCATCGGCATGCTAAGGGACAGATAAACTTTCACACTTTTCGAAAGAACAAAGTTTGGCAAAGTTTTGATCTGAAATTTGCAGCTTTAGAAGGAAACACATGGAATTTCGTTATGCTTTCAACAACCACTGTGATTTCCCGAGTGTTATTTTTGCTACAAACATTCGGAGATTTAAAAGTCGCTAAAAAGATTTTGCCTCTTAAGTTATTGATAAATTCTGTTATTCAGTGTTGTTTTCTTTAAGGGATAGTCTTAAGTATATTGTTATCTTTCAATAAATGTGTCGAATTTCTTAAAAACACACGAAAGAAAAGATTTTAAAACAAAATTTAAATTAGTCTTTTTCTAAAGTATGAAAATCGCAAGGCCAATTTTTCATATTCAATAATCCTCTGTTAAAAGCCAGGTTGGGCTGTTATTGCAGGTATAACTTTAAAACCTCCTTTAAGAATGTCTTTCCACCGTGCATAATTATGGAGAAAAATGATGGAATGGTGCCAAATCATTTGCCGCCATAAACACATGAAAAACACAACTGAATCTAAAACGCACCATCTATAATTTAGTAGTGTGTTATTTTGCCTAAAGTTATTTTATTAAGTCATTTTTCTTTGTGCACGATCAGCAGATGATTTTAAAATCAAGGCTGGAATCTAGATGCTCACTTGTTTATTTAGCGTTTAAGCTATAAAATAAAATATGTTTTATAGATAGAACATGAAAATAAACACTAGATGAAAAATGAAAAGTATTAACCGACAAGAGAAAATCTCCACACCATTGCTACAATAAAGCTGGGAAAATAGTCGCAACGCTTTCGTTGTCAAAAGAAAGCATTGTAAGTGAGACGCATGGTTTTCCCATAAAAGCCGCTTTTCCAATAGCTGTCATAATGTTTTTTATTTCAAATTGCTTTTATTTTACTTTTACTCAGTTATATTTCAGAAACAGAACTTAATCAAATTCTTTGTATCATATATAAAGAATATCTCTTGCTTATTTTATGCACCAGACGCGTGATTTTATATCTTTTATGTTACTTGAACATTCTTGAGTCACGATGCTTTCTGATTTACATACATTCTTTCCAGAGACAAGTAACTTTAGCTACAAATTTACGATTCAGTTTAAGCTCGACACAAGTGTTGTATAAAGTCCAATGGAATGCAGAAGAAATTTTTGTTTAAAATATTCCTCATGTATACCGAAAAAATAAATGTTTACGAATATAAATCTCCGTAACGCACAGATATAATAACTTATAGATCGGAACTATGCATAAAAGACTTCAGAATATATATAGATGCGAAGCATTCATAAAAATGTCATGCAATGTAGATACATGTTTAACGTTAAATTCAAAAGAAAATGCGGAAACTTCTTGTTGAAAATATCTGCTTGGTAACTTTTTTTGCTGAGCCATAACATATTTTAAGCTAAAATATTTTTATCTACAGCTGGGGAACTAGAAGCTAGGCAGGAAAAAGAATAAACTCTTTATAACAACCGATGTTTAAATTTTATAATGTTATACAAGAGTAGGTTTATTTCAAGAAATAAAACGTGCAGGTATTTTAATGCCAAATTTCAAAATAAACAAAAACGGAAACAATTTTTAGGAAGTGCAAAGTTGTAATGAAAAACTTCTAGTCTTAAAATTACGCCTATGTGAAATATGAAGTTTCCTCTTGAGACAGGTATGATAGCACAGTGGCGATAAATGCTATTCTTCCTCTTCAAATAATTGAAATGGAAGATCTATTGATGCTTTAGACCACTTATGGGCAAACTATTCTTGTTTCCTTCATTACAAATAAATCTCTCTCATCATAATATAATAGGACAAGGGAGAACTACTGCATACAGAATGATTATAGATTAATTAGGGGGTTACAACCCCTACTCACTCTGCTCGTCAACCTCTAAGAATCACGTTGTGGTTCTTTTGGGATCACTACGTGAAACCAGCCGCTGTACAGTTATGAGTACCTGCTAGTAATAGGAAATTATAAATACATTAATTACTAAAAGTAAATTTAAGTTACAGTAAAAGCTTAACTAACCGGCATGCTCGGGAAACGCCGATTTCCGGATAACTGAAAAGTCTGATGAAGTCGAAAGTGTGACGGAAAATGGGGATTGTGCCTCAAACTCTTTTTTACCGATTCTGTCCCTTTAACATTTTTTTGGTTGCCGATTTCGTTTTTAGATGTCGTTTTCCGGCGAAAGGTGAGGACTTTTTTTCCCGTTCTCACTTTTGCTTTTTAACCCCCCCCCCATAAAACAAGTCTGTGTGTGGTACTGTACTGTATATTACTTTTTTTCCCCTTCTACGTCCCTCCGTGCGGAGTGGACGTTGCATTGCGGAAATAAATTGTCCGCGTGAATGGAACGCCGCGGGCGGGCGCATGCTAAATTTTGGCGCGTAGATGCAAAAGTTTTAGAAAAACTCATTTTCTAATTTTTCTGATTAGTTCAGCTTTCCGGATACTTGATTGACGGATAATCGAGAATTTACTGCATTTGTATAGTAGGAAGTTGTAACTAAAAACTAAATAATCAAATTATATAATTAAAATTTTACCTTTATACCATACATATGCAAATGTTAAAAAAGAAATTTGAATGCTAAAATGTACGATAAGATGTTTACAAATAAAAATGTTTTTCATCATTCAGAAATCAGGCACTTAAAACTTCTTGATACACACGATTGAATGTTTTTTTAACAGTTTCATTAGCCCTGACTTCATTCCAACAAACTTCTAAATATCTACACTTCTCAATGACTTGTTGTTCAGCAAATCTTCGCGACATGTATGCACACTCTCTGCAATAATTATTTAGTCAAGAAAGATATAACTTTTCTCGATGGGTAGATATTTATGTGTTAAAAACTCAGAAAATTTAAGTTTTCGAAAGATGAGTTAACCAATTTCACAAACTTTTTGCTTAAAATGGACACTTCAAAGTGACAAATTTGCTCTAAATATGTTCAGATTCACTATTCAGAATTATAACCCATAACAATTATATACTTATACCTTTATAGCATTAACAAAACAGCCCTTTTTTTCAAAATTAATAAAATTCTAAAATTCTTGATTTTGATACCAAACTTTTAAACATGCTTTTCTGTTCACAGAAATAATTATCAGAAAAGCTTCGCCACATGTATACACATTCGCAGAAATATTTCTTTAGCCAAAAAAGTTATAACTTTTCTCGCTGTGTAGATATTTATGTGTTAAAACCTCAGAAAATTTAAGTTTTCGAAAGATGAGTTAACACATTTTACAAACTTTTTGCTTAAAACGGACACTTTAAAGTGACAAATGGCTCTAAATCTGTCAAATTCACTATTTAGAATTATTACCCATAATAATTATTTACTTTTACCTTCATAGCATTAACAAAACAGCCTTTTTTAATTTAAAGAAATTCTAAAATTTTTGCTTCTGACACCAAAATTTTAAACATGCTTTTTTTCACAGAAATAATGATCAGAAAATCTTCGCTACATGGATAAAAGAACAGAGTCCTGTCATAGTCAACTATGTTCCTGTAGCTTGGGAACTTCGTTCCGTACACAAAAACTCTTGACTCTATTTTGTACATTCAGATTGAATCGTCTTAGGAAAGATTCCTCAATAGTTTCAGTTGTTCAGAAGTTCTCTTTTTCGACAATTTCGATTTATAATTGAATCTGCTCGACTTAAACTTATTTTGAAAACTTTCGTCGTCTCGGATCAAATCAAGGAAGGAAGGATAAAGGTGTGATCTCCGGCTTATGCTCCAGAACGGGGTTCTTAGCTTGTGCCGGGTTACCAAAAATTCAAATCTCGAATCAAGACACAATCAAGATCAAATCAAGCTACAATCGTCGAATCGAATGTAAACAAAACAAACTTGCGAGCTGTTGCCAAATGGTGATTAAGAAATTCAACCCTTTTATGTCGCCACGTAAGAGAATTATATATATAGATGATACGATTTGAGTGAATTCTTATTGCCATAGTAGTACAACACATGTATATATATGGGAATTTAAACATTTATAACTTCTAACATTAATTTAGAGATTTACAAACAAGCCATTTGAAACGAAAAGAAAGAAAATAATGCTCCTGAATATTTGGCGAACTCGGGAAATTTTGTCGTATTTTGTCGAAGTATAAAATATTGAATAGTTCTATAAATTCGTACATTTGGAAAGTGTACAATTATCACTATTTTGAATTTTAAAGTAAGGTTTATGAACTATTTTTTTGTAATTTATTGATATTTACTGTCTCCATGAAACTTGACAGCACATCCATATGGCATATACTGATGCTTTCTGTTGTAATGTTTTTTTATAGTATATTTTATAGTATATTAAACAGCGACTATTAGGATTTTAAATTTTTTCAGTTGTTTATTGTTCAAATTGTTCGTTATTAAAAAGTACAAATATATTATTACAAGACTGATTTTCTCTCCATACAGACCTTTTTCTTATTTTTATATGATTTTTATTTTGTTTCAAATTTTAATGTCATAAAATGCCATTTGCTTTCATATATATAGTAAGAGGGTCAAGATTCAAAGCTGAGTAATGTGAATAGGTTAGAAAGCTTCATTTAATTTTCTTTCTTTACTATATTCTGCTAGTGCATAAGTTTTTGAGTCCCTTTGCAGTAGTTACTTAATTTTTCCTCATTATCATTGAATGAAATAATCGATAAATTTCACTCCAGAAACTATTAAACTTATTATCTATGCATATGCTGTTATGAAATTCGCCCTTTCATTTCTAAATTTGTATTATCTCTCGTACTTTTTACTATAATATTAAAAACATTCTTTCCCCAATGCTTTCGGTCTGCTTAAATCACTTCACTTGACATCTAAATTCACAGCTATTTAATCGGAATCGTATGACTTTGTCTATACAATAACCGCAGCTGATATGCTGATCTACTAAATGTTAGCAGCCTTTTCCTAACAAGAATTGTAAGTCAAGCTGCCTGTCCCTAGCATTATAACGTTATCTTTTCCGCTACGTAAACCATATTGTTCATAGAATATCAGTATTCTCAGTCCTTATCTCTTTTTATTTTCAAATTCAAACAGAAGATCAATTTATGAAAATTGTATATATATACAGGGTGTTGCCGAATTCGACCGACAAATTCAGAGGGATGATAGTAGGCATCAAGAGGATGAAAAATTACCACAGAATATAGGATCGCAAACGACGCTCAGTCGGCGAAAATCGCAAAAATACAGCGTGTCCGAGAAATGTCGGACACTATTCAAAAATTAATAAAAGAAAACTTAATAATGTTTAAACTAAGAACTTTTTTAAAATGAACGCGCATTTTTAAACATTTTTTTAGATAGGTAAAACGCCGTTTTGGTGGTCCAGGGGGTCGTAAATTACTGAAAATCAAAAATTAGTTTAGAGCCATTATCTTCAAAAATATTAAAACTTGAAGGAAAATAAAAGCATGAAATTGTAAGGAATTTTACACTCTTTATTTTGTTAATTCACATGTAGTGCGAAAACTGAAGAGTTTACGAAATATTCAAGAAAAACTAAAAAGGGCACCAGAAAAAACACAGATTGACTTCTGCTGACAGTCTTCTGCTATCGGTATGTTACTCATCAGCTGAAGCAAATCTGTGTTTTTTCTGGTGTATATATTTTCCAAGTCGCATCTGGCAGGAGAATATGAGCGGGTGACAATGAAAAAGTCGAAAACTTTATGGATATATTTTTTACGTTATGGTAGTATATATTTTTTTGAGAAATTTTTCTGTCTATTCCTTTTTTATTTTATTTTACATTGGTTAAAAAAAGTTTCTTTGTACCGTATATCAAGAATAGAGAATGACAAATGGGAAAATTTTCCCCAAAAAATATTTCTGCTGACAGATTGGGAAGTATTTTGACCTCTTTGTATTCTATTCTTGACTCAAAGAACGTCTTGTACGTGTGCGTGTGTTGGACCCAGCGGAATTCAAACAAAAGCAATCGAATATTTTTCCAGAGAGTTTTGTTGTGGCAATCGCTTGTTTTTTAATTTAAATGAAAGGACCCAACAGATTTTCCAACACCTGAATTCGATCGCTTTTCTTAAATTTATAATTTATGGTTCGATGGATTTATAGGAACTAGCATTTATGGAAATCACTAATCTTTAACTATTACTTAAAACGAAAAAGGCTTATTTTGCTTCATAATAATGCGTTAAACAAAATATAATAGATTATAAGATATTGATAAATCGAAAGCATTTTTATGTTTTAAGTAAAATGCCTTAATATAGGAATAAGATAGTTGGCATGCCTTAGGAATTCTGTATGTATCTTAAAGAATCATGACATATTTCAACAATGCCTATTCATCGTATAGCATTGTGAGACAGAAAATAATTTTACAGAGCAATTAAGGAATACGCAGGGTGTACACTAAGGTCCGGTGCCTCTTAATTAACTTCAGAATGGTGACAGATATAGTCATAAAAGTGGTCTCTATGAGTAACAAACTAGGATGAACGATGAAGCCACTTATAGATCCGTTTTGCGGCAAATTTCGGAGTTAGGATGCCTATCTGGATAATAGCAAAAGTTACGCGAAAAATTCAATCAGAAAGTTGTAAAGCGAAGTACTAAATTTAGTACCCAAAAAAATTTTGTACCAAATAAGATTTGTCTATAGTAGATTAGTTTTAGTATTTTACTAATTAGTACTGAAGATTTGATTTGTCCAAAAGCATATTGCTTTTAAGCCAAAATCATAAGCTTATATTCAAAGCATTAAGGTATTATTCATACATTAATGCTTTGTTCGGCCGCTATTTCAAACATTTAAAGTCAAGAAAAATAGAACACTTATCTGCCATTAGGCTCATTTATCCATTCGGATTAAGTACTTTCTGTCAGTCAAAATGAAACGGACGGCTCAAAGACTGATACATAATAGGCAATACCTTCTGTGTCACAAAAGAAGACAACGATTCACGATTAGAGTTCTTAGGATAAGCAATTCCGTGTGGAAACTTAATATTCATTATTTTACATAATCATGGCATTTTAATTCACTTCATATAAATGAAGCATTATTCTAGATGTTGGAATAAGCATAGAATTTTTCAAAAATCTTATTTTGATTATCATAAAAATGATTAACATATGCATATTGCGATCAGAAAAATTTAGATCAGCTAATTTATGGAATAAATTAAAACTGTTTTTTTAACCCGAGTTTTAGACGAATATGCTTTGTGTATTAGTGAATAATTTGAAGATATGTTTTTATTTTTGGAGCAATATATTCGTCATTGCGAAGACCTATTTTCACAGTTATTTCTAAGATAATGAATATGAATCCTCCATATGAATCCAGAGATTGAAACAATAACCTCCGCATATATTGATATAGGCTATGAATTTTGATGGCAAATGCTACTCCAAAACTATTGCAGTTAAAACTGCATGGGCGCACCACTCTCTATTTTCAGATCACATCTTAATCTAAATCACCACACTTTAGCATAAAATATTGAATTCTCCACAATAAGAATTTATAATTACCACAACCAAGCTAGTCTTCGTTTTCCACAAATAACTTCAGTCACTTTCCAAGCTAATCTACGCACTTCTAGTTTATTCCAGAAGAAATTGAATCTCAAACCACTCCAAAAATCACACAATATCCACAAACTGACCTGTGTGTATAACAATATAGTTAAAGGAACATAGTTATAAAAGTTTCCACTGTTATATACAGACTGCGAATGAGTCGATTCGTCAAATGGAATATACAGTCACTCCCATCCCACACTACAAGACCAGATTTCTAATTTCAGGATAATCCAATTAAAATCGCCGTCGATTTATTTAATTGAAACTGATTTTACAGAGTTCAAACTTTAAGATTGAAGCAATTTGACTACTTTTAGTGAACTCTAATTTATTTCAACTTAGATATGTAGGATGAAGAGTTAACAGTTACTGAGATAAACTTTTAAATGAATGACCTATATTTAAAAGACCATTCACTTTTATAAATGAAACATTTTCTTTAAAATTTTGCCAAGAACAGAAATAGCTCGATATGCATATTTTAAATGGTTATCTTTATCAAAACTGAGCTCAGTTTCATGTTCCTGGAGAAATAAATTTTAAAATAAATAAAGCAAAATGATTATAAAGCTTAAATAACAATTAAATAAGGATTTGTTTTATATGAGATTGTTAAGATGAACCTAATATATGCAGCATTGCTGGCAGTATTAGAATCGCTTTTCTTTTGATCAGTGTACGTTCTTATTGCCTTATATGCATCTGTTGAACTGTTTCATGGGCCTGATGCCTTAAAAACTCAGAATGTTCAGTCTTTTTGTTAATGGATGACAAGTAGTTTTGTATGAAATGTTACCCCTTGAATCCAATGTACAGAATTAAAGTGAGGAGTCGAGGTGTATTGTTGAATCTTAAAAGAAATCCATTTTTGAAAAGTCGTTAGTAAAAAAATCACCATTGTTTTACTCTCTGGCTATTGGCCAACTGCCTCAAATCAAAATAGATTTCGTATTGATCCGTTTAACTAACTTACTAAAGTTCTTCACAAGGCAATGGTTTTTTCTCAAATTTAAAGGTTGCAAATCGCACTCAAAAAGAACAATGCAGCAAGATAATTCTTGTAACTGTGGCGTTACCTAAATCGGTTTCCATTGCACTTACCCAGATAGCACGTAAGTTTGCAGCAAGTTTGATTTTGGCTTGAAATTACCTTGTCATCGCAAATTTGACGCGTCAAGCTTGAAGCGAACTTGTAGCAAGTTCGTCATGACAACTAGCGCCACCTCCTTGCAATGCAAATTTGCTGCAAGTTCGCAAAACAAGCTTGATGCAAAGATAGCACAAAGAGATAATTATCTTTGTCTCTGTTTTAAAAAAAATCATCCGATTTTTAATAGCATCTCCTAGACCGTCCTTCTTTTTATTAATTCAATAAATCACTGATAATTTGTAAAAAAACAAACTTTTTTATAAAAAAAAATTTGAAACATTTTCCATCTTTTTACTAAATATAACACACGCACTTTAAAGAAAACTATATCGCCTTTTTCTTAATGTTGAAATTTTAGCATTTATAAAAAAAATTAAACAAAAAAAATAATCAATATTTGTTGAAAAATAATAACTTATACATTTTGTCCCATTTTAAAGCAATTTTTGAACTTTAATTTCATAATTTATTCTACTAGCAGAACATAGTTATTAGCAAAAATTGCTCTCTCTTTGACTTCAAATCATATTCTCAACTCAAAAAATTAATGAAATCAAGAAAATAGTTTAAAATAAATCGTATACGAATCGAATCGAACGATGTATTAGCGAAATCTATCTTCTCCTCTCAGAGTTTAACTGGCCGAATGGTTAGCGCGTCTGCTTCGGAACCTGTCGATCGCGAGTTTTATCCCGGGTTGTGTTCGTACTCTGTTTCTGCTTTAGTTTGCAATGCAAACTTGCTGCAAATTCGTCCCATGGTGACTTCCAATCTTGCGTTAACTTGCTGCAAACTTGTTTCATACTTGCACTCTTGTCGTGTCAAACTTGCTGCAAGCTTGCAGATTTGCAGTGCAAGTCTACTGCAAGTTCGCTGCAAACTAAAATTGCTATCTGGGTAAGAAATCAATTGCGAAGGCGACACCAGAAATAATTATACATCCCAAGTTAAGATCAGATAATGATACAACGTAAACAACTGTAAATATTTTTTATTGTTACTATTAACGGCCTACCTTTTTTGTGCACTGATCAGTTGCTTACTGTAGTTGTTTGTTTTAACTTACATTACTTCGTAAACCTAGTCTAATATCTAGAGGCCGAAATTCGTGTGTCTTTTGAACAGGTGAAATTACCAAATTATAGTTACTATAATTATTTCTCTTCACTTATAACAGCCGCAAAAGGGTTTTTTGAATAGGGTATGAAGCAGTTCATTTAAAAATTTTTATAATCGTAAGGAATTCGTAATTTTAAAATTAGAATTCTTGGTTATTTGTTGTTTTGCGGATTAGTTATAATGCACTGACATTACTTCGAAGAAATCTACAAAATTAAAACTTTTAAATTTTACAAATTAGTAACATACTGCATATATGAAAGGGAATGGATTAAAGGTAATCAGGGAATTGGAAATTTTAAAAGTACAAAATCATGCTTGGCAAAAAGGTTTATAAAAGATCGAAATTTTAAATTCGACAAATGTATTAACTGAAAAATGTCGCACTTTTGAAGGTGAACTTATTTTAATGTATAAGGATTAAACATTCAGAAAACATAATAATTATAGTATAATGTATGAATTTTTACTTTATGGTAAGTAGTATTGCTGTTAGCACATATTTTTCCTCTATTGATCCTTTTCGCAAAGTAATTATAAGAAACGTTCTAATTCTCTTCCATATTCGGAAAAATAAAGATTTTTTCAGCATTAGCTTAGTTTAGAATATCTATTGCGTGAATAAATTTGAACAAATTATGAAATAGAAAAGTGTTTTCTGAATAATTCAAATAGTTCTTCCCGATTGAAATTCCTTAAAAATAGTAATTAAAACACGTTAATCAGTTCTTAACCCGGCAGGACTCGCGGTGGTTATTTTATGACCCCACGACCTCGGAAAACTCAGTTTCTAACTAGTCACCTGTTCATTCCTTTCTTATCAGTAGCTGAGTAAATCATCCTCTCTCCCTTTTCTGGGTATTTATAAACTATTTCCGGAATTTTTCGTCCTCTAATACATGTTTGGTCACATACTGGTGTTATTAGATGACCCCGCGAGTCTTTAAGTTTGTTACATAGACAAGTTTTTAAATGTAGCTGATACGGTCAACTCTTTATTTTCCTTGCCGAATTGAAGTATTTAACTATTTCTCACAATGCCGACTCCATAAGAAAAATAAATGGAGTGTTTACGTAAAGTTCTTGCTGAAGTTGAAATTGATGAAGATTCAGACTTTGACAACGAAAACAATGGACCTCATGATGTTTTAGAAGAGAATTTTTCAGATCATGAAAGTTTCTGCTAACATAATACGGAATCGGAAGAGGACGGTGATTTTGGAAATGAAGATGTGAATAACTTGGAATTGTTTGCACCAAAAGTGGGCATTGAGAGGAGAAAAACAAAATTTAGTCAAAATATTCGTTGTCATAATATTGCGTCGCACTTACCTTGAACAAAAGGACCAGCGAAAGATGTGACAAGCTGTGCGAAGAGTTGGGAGTTATTCACCAATGATAACATGATATATTTAATTGTAGAGTGAACAAGTATATTTATCGAGAAATGCGCACCACACTTTTTGCGTGAAAGAGATGCGCGAAAAATTAACCTCTTGAAATTCGTGCTTTATTAGTGGAAAATAATGGAGTAGATTTGATTTGTGACAAGCACTGTATTCTTAATTTCTAAAAGTCAAAAGCGTTATTTTTCCAACTAAAAATATAATGATTTTAACAGCGCTGTGTTGAATTTTAGTTTGAGGTCATTCTACGACCCCCGCGCGTCTTAGCTTTCGCTAAGGAGTCACGCGTTATCTCGGGTTAAGCAAAAAAAATTTTTCTAGTCGACATGATTTCGGAACAGCAAAATGTATTTAATTTCAAATCATATATTTAATAAAGATATAATTTCAATTTAATAACCGCTCACTTATAGACTGCTGGTTTTTGAAAATTTTCTCAGGAAAGAATAAGTTGTTTTACTTAGAAATTATATTTGAATTCTTGATGTTGGAACAAGTCATTTTCAGTTGGGGCTATGTAACATACAATTTGTGAATAAACATTACTTTCTTTCTTTTAAATCTCTTTGTTTTGAAAAAAATCAAAATACAAAAATTAACAGAATGATAAGTTCTATACAATCTTTATATGCTGCTAATAACTGTAAAGATTCAAATTCCTTTTAAACGAACTACGCAACAGATTTTTTCAATCATTTTATGCGTTTTAATCAAGGATCGCAAAACGTTTGTTCATTTTTCATCCTGTGTCAAAAAAAATTTCTCTTTGACATTGTAGCATCATATAGACACATGAATTCTATTTTTTAAAACATCTATCTGTAAAAAATCCCTTATAAAATCAACCTAAGCATTAAGCCTAACCTATCCTAAGCGTTGCATGTACAGAATTTATTTTCATGCAATATATTCCACCAAATTCCAGCTTCCCATCTGCCAACAATTCAAGTTCCATTATCAGGCTTTCATATATAAATCAGTCTCCTGTCTTGCATCTTACTTCTTCCTCCCTTTTTTCCCCTTATCTGTCCAACTTGATGACATAAACTGACCTGAAATGGACGATATGCAAGCCCTCTGGGGTGATGTAGACGCATGTAAATAACTACGCGAAGACAGACTAGTCCTGCTATATTTCCGATAAATCCTTATCATAACAGGAACTAGTGTGGATCTCTGTGCTTTTCTGTCTTACAATATGTATAGATCAGTGAAATTCTAACCCAATTCCCAGTCGACCGAGGATATATGTGTCGACTTTGAAAATCCTGTATCGCAGTTTTGAATTGATAAAAGGAGCGCTGATAGAAAACTTTCACGTGATGTGTGGCTAACAAATAATGAAAACGATTCGAATGCAAATAAAAATTCATCAAAAGCATAAATAATAAATAGGAAAATTTAATATAAAAATATATATACGAAAGAACTAATATTTATGATCGTGGAGGATTTAATGTAAATAGCTATGAAAATAATTCTGTGAATAAATCTAATTAGTCATTAATGCAGCAGTTTATTTAGGTTAGGTTAGGTTATATTAACGTCCCGTTTTGAAGCAATAAGAGGGTTATTTAGGGGCGGACCTCGTAATTTTGAACCGCGGCCAGATGACGAGGACGACACATGAGCTGGCACCCCCTCTCCAAACTTCCGCGCCACACCAACGCAGTTTATTTTAGAATTACAGAATATGATTTGAAATTTGCCAAAAAAAACACATTTAACAGGAAATGGTCCAAGACAGTAGAAGATCATTCATATCGAGTTATTCTCACTCAATATGGAGTACAATTTTCAAAAAAAGAAGTGCATTCAGAAGCTTATACGTATGTGGGTTTGTTTTTATTTTTTAATTTACGATACCCTGTCTTATAGCAGATATAAACAACTTTTAATTGTATTCAATCATGACTTTTTCAAATGTTCGCCACTCCTTTTTGAGCGTTAATAATGTAAAAATTTAAGTACTACGTGCCTTTCATTTTGTTGTATCATCATATGGTTTAATTTCAGGACTCAACTCCCTATTAAAAGGTTGTTAGTTATGGTCTGTATGACCAACACGTAAAGTTTGTACACATCCTTTTGATTCGCCCATAAACACTGGAAAAATGATAAGAGGCCTAAATTCATCATTTTTTTATTACGAAATATTTTACTAATACTTACTGATTCTTTGACGAGAAACATTTGCAAATAATTTCTGCGCTTGATAAATTGCATCCACTGTGATTTTTTTTACAATGGCAGTTGCCGCTTATAGTGATCACGAATGCAACGATCAATCGGTTGTACTGACTAAAATAGCGTATAACGGATCTCCCGCATCTAAACATGCAGAAAATCCGCAGATTATAGCAATTAACAATTCGCTTGTAAAGATCGGTAACTCTGAAAGCCCTCCATTTTTTAAAATATTAGTCAAATACCTCGCTGAATCTTTTAATGAGCATTATCAGGCTTATCCAACGAATGCTTGGACACTCAGAAAACAAGTTACTTTCAATGACTTTTTAAAGAAAGCTTGAAATATAAATTATGCACGAATATTTCTCAATTCTGCTCATTGTATCTATATTCTTCTTATAATTGAAATGAATGAGTACATACCAACACTGTTGTGTGATCACTTTTTCCCCCTATGCTTGTAAACCTATATATCTGTATCATTTTTTACTGCATTTTGAATGCAGTGATCATTCGGATGTAGTTATCACCTTGACTTTGTCCCAAAGTTCTCACTACAAAGTTATCACTGTATAACTGAAGACTGAAGGTGAATTGTCTTTGAATGCTAAATCGAATGAGTGTGAGAGGCTAAGTCGAGTAAATTGATTTTCAGCATTTATACTTCAATCTGATCAAGCAAAAATTCAGTAACATTAATGATTTTTCATTTCCTAAATAGAATAATTTTAATAGAACATAATATAATATAAATTTACTTAGAGTTTACTTTACTTTAAGAAAGATCCAAAAATTTTTAAAAATGATATGAAATATTTTTTATTTGTCCAATGCCATTAAAATTGTATCTACGCTTAATTTGCATTAAAATTATATCCACCTTCTCATGGCAAGAAAACGTACTTGTCTTTTGCACAATGAATCACATTGTCCTTAGTTACAAAAAGTTTTAAAGCATACCTCTTCAGTTGAAAATGAGCACGATATTCACATTTATCAACATGTAGTATGTATCTAGAATATAACTAATTAACTTGGTTCCATTTGGTTTCGAATTTTTTTTAGGGTTTATGGGAAAATTCGTATGGATTTTTTCACATTGATGTAAGAAATAAAATAAATCTCTCCTA
Organism: Araneus ventricosus; assembly: GCA_013235015.1. Classification (NCBI taxonomy): domain Eukaryota; kingdom Metazoa; phylum Arthropoda; class Arachnida; order Araneae; family Araneidae; genus Araneus; species Araneus ventricosus. The sequence goes on from BGPR01005805.1 coordinate 54,500, forward strand.
TGTCTTTTTTTCTGTTTTAAGTCAACATATTTTATGAAATATAAAATTGTCGAAATTTGAAGATTTATCGAATGATATAGCAATTATTAAGGTGACCAACTTTTAACCTATAAAAAAGGAGGGGGCAAATAAATTGAAGCCAAAAAATATCATAACTAAAAGAAACATTTAATTCATTGCAACAATATTACAGAGTACAGTGTAATTTGATATACGCATAATAAAGACAGTTGTAGCATCATTTATTGTACACTTTTAGAGGAAGGACATAACTTACAAAAGGAGGACTGTATGTCACCTCACCATTATAGCATGCTTGTAAATACAATAAAATATCTAAATTTGTAAAGAATATTACTTTATTTCATACATTTTTATTTGAGCATCTGTATGTGGATTTCAGATATAGTTGACGAAAGAGATACATTTCTTAGAAAGTTAAAAACATTCATTTTTAAAATGTTATTAAAATTTAAAATATTAAAGGCAGTACTCTCACTCAACATTTCAGCAATTATTACTCAGAGACTGCTATAACTGCTGAAATAATTATCGATTGTAAAATCTAAGTTCCAGCTAGTTAACCATGACATCACAGCTCGGGATTTCCTATTCAAAATTTTGTACTAATTTGATGTAACTAACCTAAAAGCTTCTAACGGTAGAAATTGTCTAAAAATCCATTTATCAATGTTGTTAAGCCTGTTTTATTACTGTTTTAAGCAATTTTGAAAGACCCCACTTATATAACTGTGGTGCAACATAATTAAAAGCAACTGTGATGTAACAATATTAGATCAGTTTTTTATCCTCTGAAATGCTTAAGAATGGGGATGAACGTATAAAAACCAGAACAAAATCGAAAAAGTAACATTCTATTATCACAGAAACAAATTGAAGTTTTGTTGTTCTTCCTATTTTTTTACAAATTGTTACTTTTTTACGTTACGTTCTATTCATTTAATATTTCTAGTCTTAATAATAGTTAATAATAAGAAATAGTTATTGAATTTCAGTATGTTTGTCACTTCCTTAAGGATGCCATACATGTTTCATTAGCAACGAAGTTTAATAATAAAATTGTTACTATAAGGTTTCATAAGAATTATTTCCAGCACTAACTGGTAAGTATAATTCTAATGTTTTTAGGTCTTATCTATTGTCATTAACTCTTTAATCTCGAGGCGATTTTTTTCTTCTAGCCCCTTTGAAACCGGGACATTTTGAGAGGAAACGACACAAATTGGACTCTCCCAACCTGGGTGGTCATTTACCCCACCACCCCAGCCCTACCATAGCCTTTCCTTAAGGCGCACGGAAATGTGCTGTAGTTGTCAAGGATAATTGTCCCCCCTACCGCTCTTATCTCCTAAGCGATCTCAGAACCTCACATCCCCTCAGAAGAAGCCAACTGCCCCAGGCCGGCCTTCATCACTGTTAAGGGGACAGTTTTAGATCACCCATGACAGCCTCGCTCGGTGTGAGAGAGTTATATAATTAAAAATCAAATCGTCCATTAACCTGTTTATTATGGGCAAGAGGAATACTCAAATACTACCAGGTTTTGATAAAGAAACAAGAAAGTGAGTTTCTCCCTTTTCAAGTTATTAAAAATGAGATCTTCCTTCAACGGCTTTAAGAGTTATTATTCTTGTTCTCTCACATTAGGATCACAATTTTCATCCTATAATGAATTACTTAAAAGAGCAGGTTAGTAAACCGATCAGACAGCTGATTGGTGAGAGACATATTAGTTGAAAGGGAGAAATGAAATCGTAATTGTTTACTGGTACAATTGGTACAATAAATAATTACAGGCAAAGGTTAAAACTTCTGTCGTTACGGCATCTGTATGACCCGCCAGTAGACGATAAAAATGTATTTCATTTTATCCGAAAATATACTTATCCATACTTAGCGATTTGTTCTTCATTTCAAACATGAATACTACATTATACCATTTAAAAAATTATTTGGTATATAAAAACATCTAAAATTTAAGCAAGAAGAATTTAAAAAATATTGACCTTTAAAGAACATTCTCAAGCTACTTTTCATGATTTTTCTATCGTTGATTTTTCTATCGTCCTTTGTATTTTCTCGAATGCATTTTTTGAAATTCAAAAAAAAAAAAAAAACATTTAAGAAAGTCAAAGTACCATATCTTTAAAAGGATGTTTCCTTTCTTTCTTATTTCACTTTTGAAGCATTTTATTTTTTTATATGAGGTCTCTTTTCATTAAAAATTCTGTGGAAGTAAGCCAAATACTTTTACATTATATTGATATGTTTTCCAGATTATTTTTTCTTCTCCGCAGGCTATTCCGTCAACAACTTCAATTCGTGAATAAGACGTATCGTTATTTCTGAGGGAAAAAACATGCAAAAGAACTAATGCCGACGTAAACAGCACGAGAAATGGTTCTAAAAGGCTTGCTTCTTCAGAAACTTTTGTTATGTCCCACCAAACAGACTTATAAAGCGATAAGAAAGAATCTTTAAGGATCATGCTTTCCAAATGTGTTGCAGTAGATGTATATAACGCTATGAAAAGGATTATTTCGCAGGAATTGATCCGCTAAAGAAACATTTTGGAAAAAATTTAAGTTTAGTAAAATAGTAATCAAAAAATATAATTCGATAGATGATTTTCGTGAAATAACTCAACTGGTTATTGAGATACACCGACTAAATTAACGAAGTATTTTATTTCAAACGAGTTCTGATTTAATACAAAACTTATGCTAGAACACATAATTGGTCCATTTGAATATGATATTCCTTTATTTGAACCATATTATCTTTTTGAGGTCTTTTTAATACATCATCAGGGGAACATTCCAGCATCGAAGAGCGCAGTTTATCGAAACACCACTTCTAATTGATTCTTCTTCTTCTGACTGTAACTCACATGTTACACCATTCCAAGTAACAATTACGCATCGAATAACAACTCTATACCTATTAATGAGCAAACAATTTCTCAAATTAAAAATTATTAAACAATTAATGGAATTTCTTAATTTATTAGTTAACGGTTTTAAATCCAATTCCACATATTCGAAACTACATAATTGTTCGTTAACATTTTTTTTTATTTTCTTTTTTAGATTCTACACTGCTTATATCTTCTTATTATTTTGAATCTCAGACAATAAATCATTTCTCTCATCATCCTCACGAAATTCTAAAAGTGAAATACAAGAACATTGTTAAAGTCTTATAACTAGTATCTTTATCAGGACTTTCAACGATGGTCGCAATGAAAATTGGACACTAAAATGTAAATAATTAATCTTTTAAAACGGACGTGTTTCCAAGCATTATTCCCCATGTAAATAGTGATTATTTTGTTTAAATTCAGTGGAAACATATTAATATCTTTTGAAAAAATAGTGTAAATAGCTTTAGATTTTATCCATCGCCATTAAAGTTGTGTTTTTTATAGTTGGCGTTCTCTTATTAAAAAAATGGAAATAAGTTCAATAATATTTGATTAAGAAAGCGGATCCCCATCTCTAGGATAGCTTCTGGCCCGTGCACATTAAGATAAGCTTGAACTTTACGTCTAAAATTTGCTTCGGCAAAAGTCTTTGTTTATGTAACTATACAAATTTTTTCATTTTTACATATTTTAGTATACATGAGTTTTTTTATTTAAATTCTTTTTTTCCTCCTAGAATTTTGTTTCTATCGCGCTTAGAAATGTCACTTTATTCCTAGACATAGAATAGCATTGCTTGTTTTTCCTGCAGCCATAAATTATTAAAAAAATAAATTCCCTCATTTCTTGGTAGTTTATCTGCATCCCAGCGCCTCTGGGAAGTCTTATCTACCCGTTCCACGAATGCACTAGGTAATCAGTTTTCTTCATCAAAGTACATGAAGAAAGTATGTATTGTTGTTCGAGTCCTGAAAAAAGTAACAAAACTTGAGAAAAATAACGAGTTTAGATGATTAGAGGGATTATTTTAAACAAAGAGAGTTTGTTTCAATTTTTTAAATTATATTTCCGTACTATTATAAATCAAACAACTGTTTACCGAAAGAAAACAGAGATTTCTTTTAGAAAAATACACGTCATAATGCAAATATGTTCGCTTTTATACTTAAGGGTATACGAATTGCATTGAATTCATTCTCAGTTGTCTTCTCTTTATAGAAATATAAATGATGCTGTTTTATTATTATTCTTTTCTGATGGTGCTGATTGTTGAAGAGCAGAATTATTAGGCACTCTCGAAACGTTGGGATTTATTCTTGTTAGACAGAGATATCAGTATTTACAAATTTATATGCTGCCCATCAAAATGTATTTTTTGTCCTGTTATCTTTAGATATTTCATCCTCCATGAATCTGAAAGTCAAACCGATGCAGATATTTTCAGCACTTTTTACAGAGCATTTATGTTAAGTCTAGGATCTTTAGTCTAGGGATTTGCTGCTAATATTTTCTGCTTGGGCTAATTTTTTTTTGTCCATACAAAATTTAGTATTAATAAAGACCAGTTTAACAGTTTTTAGCTATTCGTATCATCATTTATAATTTTAATGAAAATAACATCATTTGTATCAGCGAAATAAGCTTTCTTTATATAAAATTACACCCGTGTGTTTGAAAGACTGTTTAACAATTTAACGCCGGCTCTGAAATTTGCATCTCCTGCCAATTGGCGACAGCCCTAAGAGCGCTTTGCTTAATCGGAGGCGCTGAACTAATAAGTAAAATGAAAACTTATGGCAATGACAACAGTTCTGTTTTGCTTTCGTTCCCACTATTCCTGATTTTCTGTTATGCTGTCCAGTTTGGATAAGCAAACCGAAAAGACTATAAGCGTAGCGTATTAGCAATCACAGCTCAGAAGTTTCTGAGAATTCCATCCTTGCTGATTCCATCTGCTGGTTTCTGTTTACCGCCAGCTGGCAATGATCAAAATTCTGAGCGGACTATATACGAATCTAACGAATTGCACATTTGATGGTTTTTGGTACCGCCCGATGGGATATCCATGAATGAGCCACCGATGGCCCACATCGCCCGATAGTACATTCAAGTGCAAGCCACCGGTGTCACATGCCGGCTTGAACATGCTAAAGCAATGTTTGTGTAGCGGTACTACAAAGTGAAACTAAAAACTGACATTTGCCACGAGGTTCAAATCAAATTGACAGTACCGCTTTGTGGTTATTTTTGATCTCGGAAAGTATGCAAATCAGCAACTCCTTCAGTCTATTTTTAAACCAGCGAAGCAGAAGAATAAAACACTGCCGCCACCGGAGCGATGCTGGTTTAATCTATAAGCGTGATTCGCTAATCTTGAAATTGTACAAAGTCTTGTAAATATGTTGTAATTAAATTTTCTTTAACTTAAACCTTGTTTTCTTAGCTCTAGCATATTTTAAACCAGGCAGGCAAATTTGTAGGTTAGGTAATTGAAACCAACACTAACCCACATTTGTACCAAGCCTACATTGATTTGTTGGTAGCACAAAATTGTTCATTACTGAGGTTCGACATCATGCTGTCAGTAGTACTTGCCAACGGCCATACCATGCTGAAAGCGCCGGTTCTCGTCACCACAGTTAAGCAGCATCGGGCGCGGTCAGTACTTGGGAGAGTGAGCACCTGGGAACACCGCGTGCTGTTGGCATCTTTTCGTCAGGTACGGGGACACGGGGCGGCGTTCTGTCAGTAGTACTTTCGATGATAATAAGTAGGGATACTTGACCCTACACGATTTTCTCAGATTGAGAGATAATTGGTAATTTGTGTGTGTTCAGTATTATTTGACCTTTGGTCACATGGTCTATTGGAGTGGCTTTTCATTCCATTCTGAAAAAGTCATCGCAATGGTGTGTAAGTAAATATGTTTTGGGGATCCAAAAGTAAATTTTCACTTTTTCATTTATCAGTGGATAGGAAGGTTACTATTGGAGATATTATGAATTAAAACATTTCTGAGTTTTAAGCATACTTCTAGCTATAATTTTATATAATATGTTATACAGTATCTTAATTCTAAGTGGTTTGATTTTCAGATTATTTAGAAAAACTCAAGTTAGGGATATTTGATCCTATCAAAAGCTATTGCTGCTTCGATGTCGTAACCGACCGAAGCACATTTTGAGGTTGGGATCAGTTTTCTGGTGCTTGGAGTTCGTCGGCTATATTGGAAACTCAAATATAGAGAATAATTGTTTAAATATGTTTTGTTGGTAATTATTTAATGAATAAAATTTCTTTCTTATATGTTAATTTCAAGTAATTATTTTGATAAGAATTTTAAAAAAGAATTGAAATATAATTCATCTATTTTTACACGCCTGAGGGAGAACTATTTATTTATTTATTATTATAATAAAGATATTTTGCTTGAACTATTTGTCATCGTTTGGTTTTATTTAACGTTTTACCATTTCTGTTGAGTTCATCTTTCTTTCTTGATATAAATTTTATCCTAAAACATATTTTTATTCTTTAGCTTTTATTTTTGTTTAAATATTAGAAGAACCAATTAAGTCTATTAAGCTTTTCAATTCCTTGTTCTCTGCAGCATTTTTTAGATTTGGTCTGCGTTTCTGGGTGGTTTTTTCTAATTTTTCAAAACCGTTAATTCTTTAACGCGCTAATGACGTTGCTAGGTTTACTGTTTTATAACGGTAATTTTTTCATTTAAAATCGATATTTTAATTATTTATTAAATTTTCAACTAATTTAATTTAATAACCAGTTTCAATGTAATGACTGAACGAATTTATTTTATTAACTAGATTATATTAATGACAACTGCGTTTTATAATAACCATATTAATTAATTTTTAATATTAATTTCAATAATATTATTTGATAATAAAGAAGTTTTCCATTCAGTAGTCAGAACATAATATCTCAATTTCGCGTACATACAAATTATCGAAAGAATTTAAATACGCTTTGCATGTAGGGTCAAGAATCCATAACCTTCAAGTCAAGAATCCATAACCTTAAGGTCAAGTATCCCTAGCTTAAGGTCAAATATCCCTAAGGCTAGAGATACTTGACCCTACGCGATTTCATGAAATTTATTTACTTTTTGATTAAATGAAATATCAATTTAGCATAAGTATATATCTCTTCTTAAAACCAAATCCTTTTTATGATACTTAAAATTCAAATATTCGAGAAATATAAGAAAAAAGTAAAAGTAGTCTCAAATATCCCTAGATTCCCCTACAGATACGAAATGAAAACACTTTGAATACTTTTCAGTTTCTTTTTTTACTTGATGTGAAAAATCACAAATTCTCCATTATCTTCCAAGTTCAGCATTGTAATCAATGTTTCGTTTAAGGAAGAATGGAACTGGAATACTTGTTTTATTCTATTCCTTGGTGAAATCTTTCAAAGTAAAACTCTTAACGACGTATAATTTTTGATCTCTCGTAAATTTTCGTACATCTTTCAGGGGACTATTTCTTTTACACTTTCAGAATTTTTGCGTTATTTTTTGAAAGCAGCAAATATTTCATTCTGCCCCTATAAATATGCAAATTTTCAATTCTTAACCAACAGTTTACTGCATCCGAATACATTCTTAAGGCTTTCGAAAGTATTTTAGTACATTAAGAAAACAATGAAGTAAAAATTTTCTAGCTCTGCTTTTCACGATTTATAAAAATATTAATTCAAAATTTGAAAACTATAAATAGTAGCTGTAAACATATGCCAGAAAAAAACATTCATCAAGGTGGAAATTTAGCACTCAAACAAGCAACAATTCGGTATTCAAATATATAATTGAATATTTAAATATTTTAAAGCGTGCTTTTAATAGACATTTTAAAAGTATTTTAAGAATCTTTTGTAATATGTTCATAATATATTATAAAATTACCAAACATACTTTCCGCACTTACAATAGCTGATTATTATTTTACTATAGAAGTTTCACCATAAATTTTCACCTGGGCTAACTTAGAGAGTTAAATTAATAATAATAAATAGATAAAGAAATTTCTATTATATTTATTTAGTTTTCTGAATAAAAATAATTTCTAAAACGCAGAAAGTATAAAGATTGCAATGGATGCCTCAAAAAGTAAGTATATTGATTTTTAAGTTAATCGTTATTCTTTGCTATCCTGTTTTTTTACGCATTACCATAATAACAAAATAAACTGTGACAAACTTTCCCAAACATTGTCAATAGGTTTTTCCATTTATAAAATATTATAACTTACAAAGAAACGGGATCATATTTCGTTTATCTTTAATGTACCAAAGCTATATTGAAAGACAATTGCTAGCTGACAAAATGAAACAGACTTTTCTCAGAAATTAAGAAATAATAGAAGAAACGAAGAGCAGAGAGATGGTTTTCCTTCTTGTCTGAGTTTCTTTCCTGATTATTTTCTTCCCATAAATGTGTTGACCCCTGGATACGGTCAAGAGCATCAAGACGCATAATATTATTTTCCCCTATGACTAAAGATCAGGTAAACATATTTTGCGTTGGAATAAAAATTATGAACTCTCTGGTCTGCTTGATTACGAAGTTGGAAGTATTGTATTTTGTGAATGAAATGCTTTGAATTTACGTTATGTATTTATATTATAGAGCATGATATTAATCCTTGATTGGAGGGGCTAGTGTATGGCACAATTTGGGAGAGGTGGCTTATAGAGTGCGCCAGATCATTTATCCACCCTCTGCTTCATATTTCTACCTATTTTTTTAGTTTAATACATTAATCTGTTAAGGAACCATAATAGAGAGAAATAGAGGAAAATAATGACGATGAAATAGAAAGAGAAGAAACTTTATTCGGCATATGTTGAATAAATGAACATCTCCCATGAAACGGCTCCAATTTTTCATCGATCGTGAGTTGGTCACCAGATGTATAAAATTTTAGGCAGTTTTCTTTGAAAAGTCCTCTCACTCTAGCTAGCTTATCAGTTTTCCTGTGTGTGTCCGTCGTGTCTTAGTCTTCGAATCTGATGACACCGCACAGGTTCCTGGCGTACTGAGTTCACCGACGTGACGCGAGCGCAAACAAATGCTTAGATTGGAAGACAAAAGTCTGACTGAAGGAATCATCTAGGCGCCTATTAGGTTGAGAGAATGAGAGGGCCCAGGGAGGAACAGCCGAAAATTCACAGCAAGAAATAACTCACTGGCGTACTCTGTACGCCTTTCCTTCCTAATAAAGGTTAAGTCAATGTAACAATGATGTTTTATGTCAGGTATTTTAGGTATAAAATTCAAACTAAAGAAATTTGTTTATTAAGAAACTTAATATCAAATATTACTTTGTAGCATATTCTGTTAAGGTTATATTTAGTGAAGGTGGGAGTGTAAACAAATTTTAATGCGTTCAGTAGGGAAAAAAAATATGGTGTTAGGACTTCATTTCTAAATCTAGAAATGAGGATTGTTCCAAACACAAAAAAGTCACGTTTCGAAGAGAATATCATATCTGATAAGTTTAATTGCATACTAAAATGTAAAAATGTCGTAAAAGTAATCGGATTCCCATCTTGGTGCTATGAAAAAGATATCTACTTATCATAAACCAGACACGTAATCTATTAAATCTAATAACTTGGAAAAGCGGAAGTTCCCTTTTATCTAAAGGAAATAAAACGGAAAGCAAGAAAAACCTCCAAAAACATTTTTATCTAAAACACCATATTTTTACAAGGACCTGAGTAACTCCATCAGCAAAACACAACGTGATTTGTGTTTTCCAAGGTCCTGTTTATTACATCCCAAAAATAAAAGTAACTTAGTGATTGGCTCAGCGTATTGCATTAGGTAAAAAAAGAAAAATGCGGAAGATCTAAAAATAAACCCTTTATTTCTTAAACGCCAAGATGCGAGTATTTCCTGCACGTACCTACATTCCTTGCTGCATTTCTCATAACCAGAACAACAATGACTTTTTTATGATGTCATAAACCTTCGGAATTCGCTGGTGTCTACTGTAAACGCAAGGCATTAAGCAGCTAATTTAAGAGAGAAAATCATTTCGAAATGAATTTTTAAAAACGGTTCCTGAATAACTGATTTTAAATGCGGCAGATTACGGGTGTCATACAGAAGTATCCTGTATTCGAACCTCATTCCACCCAATATATGCCGTGTAGAATGGTATGTTTCATGATATGTTTCATTTACTTGGTAAGCTGACGAAGGCTCTAAGGAACAAAAATAAATATCTGTTGATTTCGATCAGTTATAGTAGTCAAGTAGAAAATTCTCAGTTTCAAGATCACAATAAATTGCGCACGAAACCTCATTGTAACAATGATTCTCCGAATTAGCGGGACTAAATCTAATGAAAAGCAAATCTAAATAGTTCATATAGGTCTGCTACT